>PHNY01029639.1:287-10331 GCA_003724115.2 Anethum foeniculum | reverse complement strand
GATCATTTTGTTTCCAATTGTATCAGAATGTTGAAGTTGCCCAAAACTTAAGGAAATTGTGTTTGTAAGGCTTATTTGCTTATTTCTTAACATTTCATTAACGTTTGCACTAACAGAATGGCATAATTAGTGTAATCAGTTACTTTGAGGGTGCCACTGGGAAGACCAAAATATGAAATGGCACCATCGGGAAAAGCCAATTCCAGAAGGGCACCAATGAGAATTTCCCTTTAAGTAATTCAGTATTAACTATTATTTTATAAGTAGGAAAGTGTAGTGGAAATTGCATGCTTAGCCTGTTGTAGCACGTGGCAGCAGCAAGGTTCTCCCGTAAATAAAAGGAAGTCCAATGACAATTGTAAAAAACATGGTTAACTGTAGAAAACAGGCAAGAGGAACTATAATACAGAAGATAGAAGATGAGAGATGTCAATTGACTTTTATCCCAGAATGTATGAAAAAGGATTTGTTGTATAAATTCTGCTTGAATAAATAGTCTTGATAAATCCATGCATAGTCAGGTGAAGTACTTATATAGTTAAGGTGGTACTTAAAATACTAGTTGTTCGTGAATATTATAAATAAAAAAATTATTTAAAAGATGATAATTTATTTACATATTCTAAAGGTTATATTTTACATAGTATATAAAATTCCTAAAAATAGTTTTATTTATGTAAAAAAAATACAACGTTTATAAATTACATAAGAGAATCGAGTAAAAGAATCATGTTATCCTATCCTATATTATAATACGTGAGTCTACCCATTTATGCAGTTAACATGAGTTAACCAATCAGAAAACTATGAATTATTTTAGATCCAATCAGAACGTATTCTCAAATTTTAGACCAATCATATTATATCAGGAGCTTTCCTTTTTAAAATTCCCATCCAACTTAACTAACCATGATTAGTTAAAAATTCTAATTTGTATACAATAATAATTTTATTTAATTTATTTATATAATACATATTTTTAAAATAAAAAAATATTTACTAAAAAATTACTAATTTAGATCGATACCAATCACGATATAACCAGCAATGCCTTATCATGTCTACCGAATCAATACCACAAATAACAGAGCGCTCATTAAGTCATTATTAATGAATTTCAAGTCCGCCAGGTGAAAAACTAAGTAGGGTTCGTTTGGTTCAAATAGTGGTATCGGGTTGAATAAGAAATCGAGTCAATGTGGTATGAGGTTGAGGTATCAATTCTGATATTATGTGTTTGGTTGAGTGCTGGAATAAATATATTTGATTTAAAATATTTTTACATTATTAATTTTAATTATTTTGAAATCTTTATTTAATTACTAATTTAATATTTTTTTATTTATTGATTTATATATGTATTATATTTTGCATAAAATCGCTTAAAAAGAATTGAAAATAGTAAAACAAAGTTCATTCCTCATACCCTTCCCCAATACTCACCTCCTCCTTTGGGTATGAAAAACCCATACCTTGGGGCTTGGGGGTTTAAGGAATGGGTATGAAATTATTTTTTTCTCAACAAACAGCAGGTATGGGGTTGGAATGAACGAAACTCATGTCTGATTCAAGAATTGCTCGAACCAAACGACCCCTTAGTGGGCTCGAAAGTTTTGAAAATATCATTAAATAGGATCAAAATTTTAAGTGCAGACAAAGCTTTTAAGTTTTTATGTGTAAATATTAACTTTAAAGATTGAAAGATTATGTTACCCAATTAATATAAATATTAATATTTATACTTAAAAGTAAAATCGTGATGGATTAATGAATATTTACGAAAATCACTCTACAAGTCGTGATTGATTTAAATTAAAGGAGTAATTTGTTAATAAATTTTTTTTATTATTTTTTAGACAATTTACAAAAATATGTAATATACGGATGCGCTAACTAAAGTAATTAATGTAGGTAGATTAGAATTGTTAACTCATCTTGGTTAGTAGAGAGAATTATAATTAATATAGTAATATTTTTAGAAAATTATTAAATATACCGATATAATAGTTTTTTAATATATTTTTTTGACTATATTTAATATAAAATAACAAACATAAATTACTTAAATTCAAATATTAAATACCTTTTACAATTAACTAGCCTCAATAATGAAACGAACCTCTAAAACTAACTGACCCATAGCATCATCTGTTAAAATCAATCAACTCTAAAACTAACTAATTCATAGCATCGTCCGTTCTTCCTAGAGAATAGGCTGCGTTCTAAAATCATAAAATCGATCAAGCATTCTAAAATCATAAAACCAATCAAACAATAACATACACTTAAAAGACTTAACAAAACAAAATGTGACAAAACTATCATAATATGCAAAATAAAGTTTGAAACGCAAGTGTTAATGAAAGTAACAAACATATATTACTTAAATTTAAATATCAAATAATATCTTTATAATTAAATAGCCTCAATAACGAACCTCTAAAACTATTCTCCGTTCTTCCTTGGCAAAAGGCTGCAAATCAAGCATTCTAAAATTATAAAATCAATCAAATAATAACGTACACTTAAAGGCTTAACAAAACAAATATTGACAAAACTATCATAACATGCTAACAATTTGTTTTATATAAGATTATTTACTTCCTTTTAAAACTATATTTTAGAACTTGAAATTTAGGAGAATATTAAGATAAGATCTTTGACTTGAAAAGAAAGTTTTAGCGAATAATAATCCGATAGAGAAATTTTAGGAAAATTATAACGCAGTAATTTGAGTTAAAGAGAAAGTTTAAGAGAAAATGTAATAATTAACTTTTGACTTGAAAATAAATTTTAATAAATAATAATATGGTAGAGAAATTTTAGAAGAATAATAAGATGGTAATTTGAGTTAAGTGGAAAGTTTATTGAGATAGTAGCGAAACTTTAGAAAAAAAATAAGATAAAAAATTGATAAGTTGAGTTAAGAGGAAAGTTTATTGATATAGTAGAGAAATTTTAGAATAATATAATAAGAAGGTAATTTGAGTTAAGAGGAAAGTTTAGGAGAATATAAGGTAATTAAAATTTTCTCTATTTATTAATTAAAAAATTTGAGATAATTAGAAAAATAGAATGAATCAATTTAAGAGGCGACACATAAACGCCTCCGTCTTCTCCTTTATATAAGTATATTGATTTCATTTAAAAATTTGATTTTTATGAAAGAGAAAGAATAAAAAATAAAAAAACACCTACTTTTTTCAGCGGTTTGTTCTCTTAATTTCAATTTTTTTCTTTGATTAAATGATTCAGACCTAAAGTTTTTTTCTACGATTAAATGATTTAGACACAAAGTTATTGTAACACTAAATTACTTAATATTTCCTACATGTGACATAAATTTGTAAATTTTTGAACATTGGAATTAATGTATTGTACCTTATTCAACATACTTATCTCGATATATTTTATTTTTACAGCTCTTTTGAACTTTTAGAAGATTGAATTACATATAAATTAAAGCATGGGTACTGTAACAACACATGTATAAATGACAAATATAAATGTACAACTACACTCGGATATAGTTTTTAAATTAAAAAACTCATGTCAAATACAATGATTTGCAAATTACATTAAGAGTTAAATCACCGTGTTAATAAATTGACGTCATTCACGTTCCTAATAACAAAATTAAGGCACGGGCTGTTACGCTATTATTTATAAAACTTTATTCTTGATTTCAAAATATTGTGCATAGATATAATACATCTGACTTTATAATTTTTTAATATAAAATTTTGATTACACGTGATGTATATTTGTCTTTCTTTCAATTAAAAAAATATTTCATATTATATAATAGAAAGACATGTATATAATAAGAACCATTAGATCTTGATATAGATAGATAAAAACTTTTAGATTTAATTTTAAAATATATATTTGATTGTTAGTAGAATTATATTTAAATACTAAAATGTGTATTGTCATAGTTAAATCAAATATAAATAGGTATTTCGAAACTCTCACTAATATACCCAGTTTTCTATAATTTTTAACGGTCTCATCATTTTTTCATAGCATTCTCATCTACATTAAGTGTTCATAATCGGGTAAACGAATAAGTTTATCCAATCCAAGTGTAAGCAATTGGTTGTGACAGAGTAAGTAACATATATAGATAATTTTTCATTTTATGTTATATTTTTATTTAAAATTTAAATTTAAATTATCTTGAAAGAAATTTTAGATTAGTTAAAAATTTGAAATATATAAATACATAAATACATGCATACATACATTTATACATACATACATACATACATGCATATACGAATGTACATACACACACGCATACATGCATACACACATACATACTTACAGACATGTGGACATATATACATATATATACATACATGCACCCATACACACGCATATATTTCTCCACTTTTAACATTTTCACCTCTATCTTTTACAAACTTATCAAATTGTTATATATGGATTATATGCGAAAATTTGGCAAATATGATAAGTTGAAACTATTTCATTGTAAATTTTATTATGACATGCTACAAGGCCAACAAACAAATCAGATACAAAAATTCAGTCTCTTTGCTCTTTGTGATTATACCACTACCAGTGAGCATCCTTATACCTCCCTCAAAACTAACTATGACTACAATATAAACATGAAATATTTATATTTGATAATTTAAATTATAATATTGGGAAAAAATAATATGTGTGACTGATGCTGTTTTTTTGTAAAAGTTTATCATTTCTGTCTCTATTTTTGATTTTCTTTACTGACAAAAATACCTACACACGCATGCTTGCTATAAATAGAAGCATCCAGCTTTTTTCAACTTAATAGATACTCATATTAATATATTTGATCGTTTGTTGAATAGATATTCTAGGGAATTTTTTTTATCATCAGAGTAGTTATAGGAAACACCTATCTATATTCTCCAAAATCATTTATGTATTTTGGTAGTCAACTTTAACACATTTGCTTTATAAACTCAAGTCAAGAAATTAGATAACCTAAGAGAATAAAACTCTACCACTTCTTACTCCCTCTAAAGATTTTTAATTTTATCCATTTTTTATATTTTACTTTTTGCTATTTTATAAATACTTATATCAATATATTTGTGTGTATGTTGAATACATATCCTGGAAAAGATTTTTATTGCCAATGTAGTTGTTAAAAACACCTATCTCTATTCTCCAAAATGATTTCTATATTTTGGTAGTCAACTTTGACATATGTACTCTATAACTCAAGTCAAGAAATTTGATAAACTATGAGAATAAAACTCTACCACTTCTTGCTCCCTCTAAAGATGTTTTCTTTTAACCATTTCTTATATTTTATGAATCTACATAATAGTTAGTGAATATTAAATGTGAGTGAATTTAATGTTATTATTAATGATTTTCACAATGATTGTCAATGTTAACCCGAGAATATAAGGTGAATTTTATTTATAACTTCTTGAAAATTAAAATTTATACTTTTCTTTATTGGCAGGTCATCAGGAAATACATGAAGCAGGATATGTCACCAATGGGATATGTACTCTTTATAAAGTACTTTATGATTTGGCTACAAACTTTTTTTGCCGCAACTACATGCGAAAATGTAAGAATTATATGACAAATATGATTATTTGACGTCTTTCATTTCCAGTATTTGTAATATTTTTCTAAATTCTAAGATCAAGCACAAATTTTCTTCAAAAAAAGTTTGAAGATCGAAGAATAATATATGTATAACTTTCTAATTTGATTAAAATATGTGTTTTAGTATTTTCATTTTGATTAATGACATAACAAACGTCATTATGAGCTTGAAGATCTTATCTATTTTGACATTTGACATATTATAAAAGAAAATTTACTAACCACATGTATATTTTATAGGATCTTGAAGGTCTTGCAGATATACTAAGCTAGGAGATTACATCCGTATGTAACATGATTAATTAGTTTCGCGCAACGAGCTATTTCAATATAAAGAAATTTTCATTATACATGACTTTAAATAGGAATATTCATTTGTCATATGTTTAAATGTTTCTAGACTAGGGTCTTGAAATTTACATTATTAATTACTCAATTAGTTTCTTCTTACTCCCTTCGTCTCACCTATTTGTTTACAATTGGGTTGAGCATGGAGGTTAAGAAAAAATGTAAAATTATGGTGAAAATTAAGAAAAGTGAGTGAAATGGTGAGACCAATTAATATTTTATGTGTAAAGAAAGTAGGGGATGTAGTTGATTTATATATTATAAAATTTTACTACTTTTTGGAAAGTTTTAAAATGTAAAGAATTGAGATGGACATCTATAAAATGAAAATGTAAAAAAATGGATGGGATTAAGGGAGTATTATTATTCTTAACACAAGGAAAAAAAATACAAAAAAGACTTTGATATTTTTTAAGCTTTTCTTGAATTTAAATGAGACTTTTTATAAAATGACAAAGAAAAAACTAAACAAAAATTCAAGTTACAAGTAACCTATGTTCAAAATGGTATGAGCATTCAACAACACCAAAAAACAATAAACTCATTCAGCAGCATAAGAGGTACAGTTAGTATAGCATGGTCATTTCATCAATCTACAAATTACAAATCACTTCATGTTTTTTTAATATATATAGAACGAAAAATATATATTTGCTTACTTTTCTATTTCTAATATGTTTTTTTTTTTGTTTTCTATACTCGATTCTTAAGACATGGCTATATTAAACTGAATTTTGTGTGAAAATAACGTAAAATATCGTAAAATCATTTGGAAAAAAAATAAAATATAATAAAATAATATTTTTTTGATACTTATAAATATTTCCGTAATTATTTTAGTTATTTTAAAATTTTACTTTCGGTGCGTAGCACGGGTAAAATGCTAGTTATAATTATAAACATAAACAAATATATAAAAAGAATAGAAAAATCATAAGATTTATTAGTGTGTGTAGAATAGAATAAAAAATGACATGTAGTTTAGTTGTTTTAAACGAAATATTAAAATCACTGTTAACATTTCATTTTGGGGAGGTAATGAATTCTTATATAAGAAAATTGACAATCTCCAAATGTGCATGCTAGGATGGTGCATCATGCATGTAAAGTTGTAAAATATAAATTAGAATAAAATAAATCATGCAAATGGTTAACGGAGGAATTTAGTGATAATAAATTTCGGAGGTTATTGGAATAATGAACATGTGAAAATAAAAAAATTAGGGATTTTTTGATATTTGGGGCTCAACATGAGAGTTGTCTCGACTTCTTAAATATGTCAGATTCTTTTTTAAGATGTCTGCGTACCTAGGAGTGTACACGGGTAGGCAAAATCGACCAGCCCGACCCAAATCGACCCAATTTTCGACCGACCCAAACCGAAAAATTCAAACCGATATACAATTGGGTTAAATCGATTTCAACCCGAGTTAAATGGGTTTGGTACGGGTTTTAGTTATTTTTAGGCCAACCCAACCTAAGCCGGAGGGAGTTCGTAAATATTCATGTAACATTTATACGATCAGCAGCAGCAGTATTCATTAGTAAAATATGCATGTATAAATCTTATGATTCTCATGGTGACGCTGCTGGCTCCAAGTAACATATCTTTATTTCTTGTTTCAGATTTTTTTGCATATAGAATAGCTACTATTTCTTTTTGTTTCTTTCTGGTTATTGACGCATGCTTGCAATTTTTTTATTTTGTTTCTTGTTTTTTTTTTATAAGGAACTACACCTGCCTGCATGTTTTAGTAGTTGTTTCCTTTTATATAATCTTATCTTCTTTTTTTTTCAAAAATTATTAATAACCCTTCAAATCGACCCGGGCCAACCCAACCCGAAGCACAATAAATAGGGCTGGGTTATAAATTAATTTTAATGGGTTGGGTTCGAAAATTATCAAACCGATTTTAATAGGTTGGGTTTACAAAATGCTTTAAACCGGGCCAACCCGAACCGCGTACACCCTTATGCACACCTATATTTATAGGATCAAGTCAACACATTTATGTTAAGTATGTGATTTTTAATCCCTTACAATTTTTAAGGGATATATTTGAAATTAATTGATTTTATCTTGTTAAATTATATTAGCGTTGGGATACTTTTTGGATTAGAAAGATATCGTTTGGAGATAATTCCTCATTTAAGAGAGAAGAATTAATTAATTTATGAATTAAATTAATTATTATTAAGGAAATTTGGGAGATAATTGAGGTTACGAAAATATGGCGTAACAACTACCCCGGTTCTTGAATGCAGTTTGATGGACTGGAGAACTAAGTGTGCTTTAATCTTCCGAATTTCCTGGGTCACTGAAATAACTAGGATTAAAAGATTAGTAAATAAGATAGAGCACGTAGGTGCCTGTAATAGGTATGCAGATGCGAGTAAGATAACATGCGAGAATGTAGGATTAGTTTTGCAAGTGTGCGAGAATGTAGAATTTCGTAGAACCATTACGGCTTTCATCGCGCGTTAGGTTGGATTTTTGGAACACACTCTTCAAGTTATACCATGGGTCATCCAAGCGTTACCCCTGAGGGTTTTATTAAGCGATCCATGCAATGGTGATACGGAGGTGCTCGAAAGTACAGGTCACCAAAGTTTTAAAAGTTTTGTCGGCGTCGTGACCGTCGTACCCTTCCATCAAAAGAAGAGTGTCACCTAATTATGAATGATCCTTAGAAGCTCCGGAAGTACGGGAGCTCCTCGAGTTTCGATGTCGTCCCTTCCTAATAAAATTTAATTGACAAAAAAAATGTATGATAATTATATACAAGATATTATTATAAATTCACAGGAAAGAATTCTTGAATCACAAGAAATAAGAGAAAATTTTCAACAATTTTGATTCCAATTTATTACATCACACTCCCTCCGTCTCGCCAGGTTCTTAACGCTGGGGGATGGAAGGTTTGGCATGCATTTTAAGGCTTATAAAAAGTATAGTTTTATAAATTTTTTTGGAATTTTTTTTCTTCTGTATAAAAATATAATAGTTTAACTTTTATTCAGTAAAAGAAAATTTTAAAAATAAATTATGGAACTATATTTTATAAGAGCCTTAAAATGTGTGTGGAGTACACGGTTCCCAACGTAAAGAATCTGATGGGAAATAATAATTCAAAATTATTTAAATGGTTTTTTAAATTTATTTTGATTAGGTTGTTAGAAGTAGTTTTTAAATAATTATTAGATAATATAGTTTTTGAAATTATAGTGGAGATTTTAGTGGGATAGGGTTATCTATTTGTTAGGTGTATTTGTTAGATGTTTAACCTATACAAAGAGGCTTAGGTATGTTTTAGATGTATCGCATCTTTATAATAATATTGTTTTGCTTTGTTTACTTTTAGTTTACCTTTTTACAAATTATCATTTATTTATATAAATTTAACATGGTATCCGAGCTATGTTTGATTGAGTAACTGGGCGTAAAAAATCAGCTGCAAATGGAACAATCAAAGAAGATGGTATTACTACAAGAGATGTTGGTGGTCATGAAGAACGTGTCTCAAGAAATTATATATGAAAAGGAAAAAAGAAAAGAAAAAAAAGAAATTGAGATGTTGGTGATTACGTGCAGAAGTGCTCCAAATAAAAAAAAAGGTCCTTGTTGATGAGCAGCATGAAATTGGTGAGATGTGCACCTAGAAGTAATTTTTGGAGAGAAGTGCTCCACGAAGAAATTTGGAGAGAAGGGCTCCAACAGTGGTGATAGTGGTGATGGGAAGTGCATCACTGATTAAACAAATTTTTTAAAAATTTTGAATTAAGAGGGAATGTTGGAAATAATAATTCAAAATTATTTAAACAGTTTTTTAAATTTATTTTGGTTAGGTTGTTAGAAGTAGTTTTTAAATAATTATTAGTTAATGTAGTTATTGAAATTATAGTTGAGATTTTAGTGGGATAGGATTAGCTATTTGTTAGGTGTATTTGTTGGATGTTTAGCTTATATGAAGAGGCTTACGTATGTTTTAGATGTATGGCATCTTTATAATAATATTGTTTTGCTTTGTTTACTTTTAGTTTACCTTTTTACAAATTATCATT
>PHNY01029603.1:0-10517 GCA_003724115.2 Anethum foeniculum | reverse complement strand
CAATAATATTTAGTTTCCCTTCACGGATCACTGACGCCTAGTGCAATTGGTCTGGTTCACAGATGACTAGTTCCGCTCTCAGGCCTTCATATTATTAGCAATCAATTCCTTGTTAAGTCTTTTACCATATCTGATCAACTTCACTAAAATCCTTTAGGTCTTCACACTAACTCGGAGAACTGCTTCAAATGCCTTCAACCTTATTTCTCTGTTGCTTAAACATATTAATGAACTTCATACGGACTTCTGTTGATGGCTTCTTCATTGTAATTTACAGAACCATATGTATATATCTAATCTTCAATCTGTACTAATTTCAGTGGAACATAGTATTATTTCCAAGTCCTTGTTCTATGTTGAGTTATGCAAACCAGCATTGTTGAGATAATCAATACTGCTTCAATCTTGCTCAACAGTTTGTTATTATTGAGCTTATTTAATTATAAATGTATTATATGATATTTAAATTTAAGTAATATATGTTTGCTACTTTCATTAGCATTTGTGTTTCAAACTTTATTTTGCATATTATGATAGTTTTTTCACTATTTATTTTGTTAAGCCTTTAAGTGTATGTTATTGTTTGATCCGTTTTATGATTTTAGAATGCTTGATTGATTTTATGATTTTTGAACGCAGTCTTCTGTGTTGGAAGAACAGAGGATGCTATGGACCAGTTAGTTTTAGAGTTGATTGATTTTATGATTTTAGAACGCAGCCTTTTGTCCGGGAAGAACGGAGGATGTTTTGGATCAAGTAGTTTTAGAGATTCATTTCATTGTTGAGGCTATTTAATTATAAAAGGTATTTGATATTTATATTTAAGTAATTTATATTTGTTATTTTATATTAAATATAGTCAAAAAATATATTAAATTTTTTTTCTATCGTTATAGTTAATATTTTTTAAAAATATTACTATATTGCCGCCGCAAAGCGCGGCTTATTGTCCTAGTTATTTTAGAATGCCGCTGCGGAGTGCGAAATTTTTGAATTAATAAATATTAGAAGTTACAATTATCTTATATTCTCATAAACTTTCTTCATAACTTAAATTACCAACTTAATATTCTCCTAAAATTTCTCTTACTCAAATTACCACATTAATATTCTCTAAACTTTCTCTTGACGTCAAAGTTACCATTTTAGTATTCTCCTACGAGGTGGTGAAGTGTCGTATTTCATATTGTCTCAATAATTTTTAATTACAAAAAAATCTTAATCTTCTTATATTTTGCTACACTTTTTTCTTAACTCAAATTACTATCTTATTATTTTCCTAAAATTTCTCTTCAATACATATTACCATATTAATATTCTCTTAAACTTTGTCTTCAAGTCAAAGTTACCATCTTAAAAATCTCCTACGAGATGGTGAAGTGTATCCTTTCATATCATCTCAATCTACTTTTTAAATTTTCTCAAATATTTGAATTATTAAATAGAAAAAAATCTTAATTACCTTATATTATGTTAAACTTTTTTCTCAACTCAAATTACCATTTTATTATTCTCATAAAATTTCTCTTCAATACATATTACCACACTAATATTCTCTTAAATTTTATCATCAAGTCAAAGTTATCATCTTAATATTATCCTAAATTTCAAGTCCTAAATTTTCTCTTGAAATCTTATTACCATTTTAATATTATACTAAACATTTTTTTCAAATAAAACTTACCATCTTAACATTTTCCCATGCTTACCTAAATTTTAAATAATAAATTTAAGATTTTTTAATTTTTAATTGATAGAATAAATAATAATGGTACAAAGGTTATATTTTTAATGTTTAATTTATAGAATAAGTAATAATTGTACAAAAGTTATATAGTAATTATAGTTGTTTCTTATTATAAAATAAAATAAAAATAAGATGTCATAAACTAAATTAATTTTTAAAAATATTTAAATTGAATCCCATGATATTATAAAATCAATTATTGATTAATAGGTGATATAGTTTTATGATGTTATATTTGTTGAAAAGCAAGAGAGCGACTTATTTGTTGTAAACGTGTTTAATCAGATAGCCCGATTTTTTAAGATTTTATATTTATTCAAAAGTTCAAAATGATCGGGAAATCCAAAACATTTAAATTAATTTTTTAAAACAATTTATTTTATTTTATTTAAAAACACGTTAATAAGGCTGCTGCAAAGTGTGATTATTTTCCCAATTTCTGAATAATTTAAGAAAAAAAAATCTTAATTGCCTTATATTCTCATAAATTTATCCTTTACTCAAATTACCATATTATTATTTTTTTTAAAAAAATCAATTATAAATTACCATATTAGTATTCTCTTAAACTTTCTCTCCAAATCAAAGTTAGCATCTTAATATTCTCTTAAATTTCAAGTCTTAAAATTTCTTTTAAAGTCATGTTACCATTTTAGTATTGTCCCAAATATTCTTTTTGGATCAAACTTACCATCTTAATATATTTCTAAACTTGCTAAGCAACTGCTAAGCAACTAAAGTGAAAACAATTATGAAACTATTCTAG
Organism: Anethum foeniculum; assembly: GCA_003724115.2. Classification (NCBI taxonomy): domain Eukaryota; kingdom Viridiplantae; phylum Streptophyta; class Magnoliopsida; order Apiales; family Apiaceae; genus Anethum; species Anethum foeniculum. The sequence goes on along the minus strand of PHNY01029603.1, from coordinate 8,004 downwards.
TCATCCAGAATAATGAGCTCCACACTATCAAATTTCTTGGATGGACCTGCCTCAAAGGTGGAGTAAGTTTTGAAGCCCGGTGCTCCCAGAAGGAAAGAATGAACATTGTTGCTGACCTGAGCGTCACATTCGAACATTTTTCTTTTACCTTTATCCTTTTCTGCAATCATTGGCCTGTCAGTTGTTATCTCACAAGAAGAAGGCTCATTGATGACAATCCCTTTGTTATTGTTTAAAGCATAGGGGGTATTCATGAATGGATTGTCAGAACGATTAGTTCCAATATTCAACGAGGGGAAAACAACAGCATCTTTAACATCTTTCCATGTATCCAAACCCGTTTCCTCATCTATCATGTCTACCATTTCCACATCTTGGTGACCTAAACCTATCTAGTGATCAGCATGATTAATCATCTGAAGGCTAGTAGGGGCTTGGACTACATCATTTGAGGACACTGGATTAGGGTGATGAACTACTGGGGGAGATGTATTAATAAAATCTCCAAGACCAAAATTTGGTAAAATTTCAAAAGAATCCAAATAAGGGCCCAGACCTAAATCTAGATCCATTATTTCTGCAAGCTGCCCAAAAGGACTAGGGATATGGACCAACCCACAACAATTATTTAGAGCATACTCAACCATATACGAGGGGAGCTCGGTTCCTAGTAGCAAACACTGAGTTGACCCTGCAACTTCTCTGTAATTCTGGGTGTTCTCTTTCTTTGTTGTAAGCAGCATGCAGCAAGTTGATCTGTTGAACAGCAACCGTCAGACCTTCCTCTTCTAATTCTTCTTCGTCCTGATCAACCAACATGTCAAAAGCATGAATGTTGTCACATTCGATATGAACATGGGGGATCTGTGACTTAAAGGCCAACTTCATGGCCATGTGAATGGCCCAAACTTGTGATTCAAAGCCTTTTATGTCCTTTAATGGGCCCATAACTCCCCAAAGGAATTCACCTTCATGATTTCTTGCAATGATTCCGATAGCATTCATATTACCAATGGTTGTGGGGACCTCTTCAATCACCCCATGGACATTGATTTTTATGACATTAGGAGGAGGAGGATACCAAAGGTTATTCATGGTAAAGTGTTTAAGCAACTGGAATATGGAAGATAGTATGAGAATAGTATGCATTCAAACAGGGGGTATATAACCAAGAGGTTCAAAACTGATATAAGGGAATAAAACAATAAAGCTAGCTTTGTCAGTAAGATGACAGGTAGCATGCACCTTGCTATCTGTGAGCATATATTCTGAAGAGAGAATCAGCCGCCAGATGCCTAGAGAAAAACAAAAGGTACCTGTCTTTTTGTTTATATCCATGCAGAAATCAGATTTTGCTTGTATATCCCTTTTTTGGCTAACTGATCAGCTAGGTATTATACTCTCTTTTAACATGCCTAAAATCCAACTCGACTGTAGACATACAATTGTCTCTTAAATCTTCGTGAACGAGTTTTTTAATGAAATAGTCCACAGTCCCAGAAGAGTCAGATCAAAACACCACCTTCTTATTCTCAAATTGTTTGTCCTTTACCACCTGTAGGATGTGATTTATAGCCTCCAACTCAATATCCAAAATATTTTGCTTGCATGAAGGGCCATGGAAAAAGTATTTCAGAGATCCTTGACAGTCTCTAATCTACCCACCAATACCAAATTTCACAAGCTGGTTATTCAAATTAAAAGAGGCTCCATCCAGAGAACAGATATAGTCAAAATTTGTATAAAGTTTAAACCAAAAGCACTCCATTTTGTCTCGATTATATAAATCAATAGCTCCAGTAGGGTTTACTTTCCACAGCAGCTTATATTTTTCATGTATAGAGTCTGAGGCCTCCAAGCATTTGAAGGTTCTATAAACTAGCAATTCAGACAAAACTTCTATTTTGATTATGCAATTCTTGAAGATAAGCCCATTTCTACCTAACCAGACGGTCCACAGGACCGTAGAGATGACCACATGCCAAACTTTAAGACCAGCATCCTTATGTTTATTGGACATAAGAGATCTTAATGAGAGAGTAGTGGTTTTATTTATTTTATAACCCCACCACCTCTCAATAAAAGACCAGTAACCCAATGCCAACTCACAGTAGAAAAATAGATGTTTGAGAGATTCATCTGAATTACTACACCACTTACATCCAGAAGATAAAATTGTATTATTGATCCTGCCTGCCAGAAATAGGTTTGTAGGCAGAATATTTTACTCGATTTTCCACAAGAATAATTTTATCTTTGGAGGAACAAATACTTTCCACAGAGAAATACCAGAAGCTCCCAGACATGCCATCACTTACTAACTGACAATAACCTTCCCTAGAAGAGTACCTTGATCCATTGCGAGACCAAACCAAGTTGTCTTCCTTATCCGAGAAATTCACTTGACGAATTAAAATATCCAGTTGAGCAGCAGTCTCTACTTCCCATGCACGAAGAGCCCTACTCCATAATGAACTATTATTTCCACCCAATATTTTCCACATGGAACAAAAGTTAAAAATGCTAGTATATCTCAAAACTGAAAGTTTGTAAAGCCTAGGGTAAATATCTCTAAGAGCCTGAGATCCAAACCACATGTCCTCCCACAGGAGAATACTAGAACCTTTACCCAATTGCCAAAAGAAGTTTCCTAGGTTTCTCGTAGAGTAAAACTGCATGCCTATCTCACGTATTCCATGCATGATATGAGAGGATGAGTTATTAAATTCCACATTAGACATGTTAACTCCAAACTCCTTCTCATATTTACCCTGCAGTAGTTTACCCCAGAAACTATATTTATCCTTATGACTTTTCCACCACCACTTGAAAATCAACGCTTGGTTACGAGTTTTTAAACATGATAACCCTAAGCCCCCTCTTCCTTAGGCTTACATATCTTTGACCAACTAAGAAGGTGCATCTTAGATCTTTTGCTTGTACCTTCACCTTTAGTACCCCAAAAGAAAGATTTACTAAAAATGTCAATCCTTTTCTTAACATTTTTTGGTAAACAAAAAAGATTAAACCAGTACGCAGGAATATTATCAAAAACTGCCTTGAGGAGGACTGTTCTCCCAGCTTGACTGATGCATTTACCTTGCCAAGATGCCAATTTGTTATTTAGTTTGGATAGAAGAGGATCCCAGAATTTTGAAAACCTAGGAGAAGAGCTAATATCTGCACCTAAGTATTTAATCGGACAATCACCGATTTCACACTCTAGCAGGCCAGCCCAGAGATTCATGTTAGACATGTCTTCAAAGAATCCATACAGATGACTCTTCTGGAAGTTAACTTTAAGACCATTTAACAAAAAGAAACTTTATAAGATGGATTTGATGCCTTTAACTGAAGGGGTATTATTATTAAGGAAAATAATGATGTCATCCGCGTACTGCAGATGTGAAATCGAGCAGGAGTTGGGACCTAAAACCATACCTTTAAATATACCTTGACATTCAGCCTGTACTAGTATATTGTGGAGAACCTCTCCAACCAGATTGAACAATAAGGGAGATAGTGGATCCCCTTGCCGACGTCCCCTTTCTGGAACGAACTCTTCCGATGGAGAGCCATTGATCAAAACTGAGATTCGAGAAGATTGTAAGATAGAACGAACCCAAACAACCCACTTTTCGTTAAAATTTATCTTCCTAAGAAGATGAAACAAGAATGACCAATTAATTGTATCGAATGCCTTTTCAAAATCAATTTTTAGAACCAAACCTTGAGATTTCCTTGACTTTAAACTTGCTATTGCCTCACTGGCCATGAGAATACTATCAGAAATTTGACGCCCTTTAATGAACCCTGATTGAACTTTCTTAGGAATGACAGTCTTCAAACATTCAGCAAGCATTTTAGTGATCAGTTTCATCGATGAATTGATCAAACTGATGGGTCTATAATCCGATACACACAGAGGGTCTGGACCTTTTGGTATCAAGGTTATAAAAGATGAATTTAGCCCCAAAGGTATCTTTTCATCTTTATGAAAAGCAGACACTAGAGAGAACATATCGGAGCGAATGAAAGACCATAATTTTTTTAGTGCTCCAATGCTGAACTCATCAGGACCAGGGGCTCTTCCAGAGTGACTATTTCTTAAAGCAACATCTGGTTCAACTAGGGTGAATTCTCTAGTTAAACTATTTGAATCACTAGATGAAAGACTAGGCAAAGGAATTTTACCTAAATTGAATAAACATGACAGTTGATTACCTTTGTAAAATGTTTGGAAATGCTGGAGGAAAGGTCGCTTGATATCATGTGAATTGGAGACCCATTTAGACTGCCAAAGCACCCCCAGAATTTGATTTATTTTCCATTTGAACTTGACCATATTATGATTTTTTTTGTATTTTTATCCCCATGTAACTACCATTTACACCTTTCCTTTTGCTTCATCATATCAGCTCTCATCTAATAAAGTTTTTCCAATTTCACCTCAATTTCTTTTCTTAATAAATCAGATGTGCCTTCTTCATCTAATTTGAACTGCTGCTTCTCCAAATCTTGTATGTTACTATCCACATTGCCATTAATATGCAGATTCCAAGACTTGATTCCTTGCCTGATCAATTTGCATTTGACATGAAGACTACTATTACCAGCTCGTTTCCAGACATCTTCTAAAGATGATCTTAGAATATCATCCTCCAACCAGCAATCAAAGACCTTAAAAGGTTTTGGGCCACCATCTAATTTTTCAGAAGACAATAAAATTGCCCGTTGGTCAGAGTTTTTCCTATCCAAAACTTTTAAAATCCAATCTCCTTGATCAAGGCATTTCCAATTGAGAAGAGCTCTATCCAGTTTTCTGTATTTTCCTTGATGCCCGCACCATGTGAACAAAGAATTAATAAACCGGATATCCAAAAGCTCATTATCAGAGATGAAGTTATTAAAAGCTATAGTATCCACCTATCTATAGATATAAATTAGTCTTTCACTGAAAAAATGAACACAGTTAAAATCAGCAATTAGACAAATCAGATCTTCTGGAAATTCTTGAATCTTATCTTTTAAAACTTGCCACAACTCCACCTTTTTGCCAATAGTATGAGGGGCGTATATGTTGAAAATAGAGATTTTAACTCCATTAGGGGAGGTAGTACCTCTAATTCTCAACCAGTGTCTACCCTTATGCGAAGCTAAGATTTTTAGTCTGTCATGTTCCAAAAAAAAATAAGCCCTCCAGAACGTCCAGCTGGAGGAATCTCTTCCCAACAAGAGACATCATATACTCCCATGGAGATTTTAGCAGGGATATTGAAGCCATGGGACAGAGATTCTTGTAAGCAGACTACTATTGGGCTATAGAGACGAATAAATTGTTTAACATTATTTCTATGGGATAAAGAAGCCAGACCCACACATTCCAACTGAGAATCGAAAACCAATCCATAAAAAATATAAAGTGAAATGAGATAAGGTCTTCTAACTGGTCAGACGTTTCACAATATCAGCCAGTACTTGCTCCTTTGGACAACTAACCTCTAAGAGCATCAGCAAACTGGATTCTAGCACAAGCTGAGCTTCTTTTCTCACATTTTTTATTAAAATTGGCGGTGGTGCTTTCTTCTTTGGACCCCTGGGGAGCTGGAAGGCTTTAACTATCCTATTAGGGTACTTTCTTGGCCTTCCTCTTTTAATAAAGAACTTCATATTATTAAGATCTTGGGCTACCAAATTTAAAGAGCTATTTTGAACCTGATCTTGGGATGAACTAGTTTGGTAGTCATAATTGAAGAAATCTGACTATGTAGACCCGATCGGGATGTAGAGTTTGATGCATCTCTAACTGACCAGACAGGAAGTTGTAGTTCCTCAATATTTTCCTCAGGTGTGGCATGGGAGACATCTTGACGCATGGACACATATTCAGCTACAGGTTCTACATGAACCGGCTCCTGAGATATCATAATTGGACAGTTTTGCTTTACTTGAGGAGTGATGATTTCTTCTTCACTACTATGATAGTGATTATTCATTAGCTCTCTTGGAGGGGAATTGTAGGACTAGACTAATCGATCAACTCAATATCTTCATCTTCAGAACTATGATCCTAACTGTCCAATTGATCCATAGGAGTATCCCAAAGTTCCTCATAGTCCTTACTGATAGAATATTCAGATTTCTCCGTATGCACTTGTCTGATAGTGACTAGATACTCTTTATCATCCACCAAAATTTTGCGATGTGCTAACAAATTCTCAGTTTTGTTAGACAAAATACAAATTTTGGGAGTTTGAAAAATAAAGTCATCATTCAACATGTCAGAAACGCTGAGTATATTTCCCCAATCCTTAGTCAGCTCTTTAAACGTGGCTAAATTCCATGCCAAAATTGGTAAACCTATACACTCGACCCATATCTTACTTGGAAGAATTAGATCTTCTGTCTCCACCAACTTACATTCGAAGAACCCCAAATCAAGCAAGCTTAAATCTAACTTCTGGAATTCCTCACTGTCACCAAATGGCAATAGAAACTTATATGGACTTAACCCACACACCAAGATATTTTCATAACCCAACAAGTCTAATTGAAATAAGACATCAGGAATCGAACTATGGTTTAGTGTCGTCACAATCACACTAGATTTGATATCAGTTGAGAATTTTTCACTAACTTTCCCTACCAGGTGCACTGTATCTACTTTGGAAGATTTAACAGAACTACTCTGTTCAGAAGCCTTAACCTTAGAATTAGTGACCTTATCTGCTTTCTCACCAAAGGAGGACCCCTTATTGACTGTTCTGACAAAAGGAACCTTTCTTTGCTTAGCGAAATCAAACTTAAGCTTATTCCCCATGAAAGTAATCCCGGACATATTTTTGATTAGGTCCGCTGCTTCAGAATGGGATCGAAGTTTGATAAATCCATATTTGTTACCATTTTTATCTTTTTTCATAGGAAGAGTGATGTCCATTACTCTGCACCTTTTTTTAAATAACCTCCAGATATCAATAGCCTGGGCATTGAAGGGGATGTTAGAGAAAAAGACTAACTTCATGTCACCCTTGAAACTTTTATTGGACTTTGTAGACGGGGCCTTGCCTTGCATCGATACTGGATGGTCAGATAAAAGAGCTTCTTTGAAAGATTTCATATCCGAAATACCATCCACAACCCCAGAATTGGTAGCCTCAAGACTTTGAGAGTGAATCTGATACAGAGCTCTATTAATATAAAAGTCAATTCCCTTGAGCGCTTCTGCCAGGATCCAGTCTTCTACTAGGTGCCAATGATTTCGGATAAAATCTACCTCAATCGATTGATCATATTTCTTAATATTTATCTTATCTTTGCCAATCGACTCCCCATCTTTATTCGACCTTTTAAGCGCACTTTTAACTGCACTTTTCCTTTTCACTTGCACTCCTTCTTTTCCTGCGAAAGTTCTATCATTTACCTGTTGATATTTCAAAGTAGTGTGTTCTTCCTTTGCAGCTTTGATGGATCTATAGTGGATATGATTGAGTGCCATACGTATGCCTTCCATATCTTTTCTTAGTACCATCTTCAATACATTGGGGTGAACCAAGTGTTGTTGATACTCGATGAAGTTAATCACATTATCTTCAGATTTTGCCAACTTTTCATCTTGGGCAGACCCACCATCAAACCTCATAGACTTGATATTTAAGTTGTTTGCTCTCACCCACCATCCATTATCCATAATGAACTTATGAATTACACATAAGGCTTCTTCATCACCTTCCTTTCCTTTTTGAAGAAGATGTGCATCCATTACATTTCTCAGGAATTTGACTCTTGCACGAGCAACATCTAGTAAATCCAGTCTCCCTTTTGAATGGCTCACACCAATTCCTTATCCAGAAGAAACCAATACTGTAACACATCATCAGAAGCCCTGTAACACCCCCAGATCCGGGGTTCAAGATCTGAGTTATCACGGTCTCTGATTCCATTATAACACTTAACTTTGAAACATAATTATCCACTTGCATTCTCGTAACCCCACAATATATACTC
>PHNY01029571.1:1207-16183 GCA_003724115.2 Anethum foeniculum | reverse complement strand
CCGTTGACTCTGACGGAATGATAAATTAGAGATAATCGGTGATTACATCGAGTCAAATTTGCAGTCAGTGACCTACTTGAAACATTTGGCCCTAATGAGTGACCTACTTGATATTTAACCCAATCAAGTAGTCTACAAAGTGGCACAAAAGGATACTTACCTTGACAGTAAGGAAATTTCAAATCTGGCACCACATTTTGACCAGAATTGAGTTGCAGGAGTGAAAATTGTAAATAATTTTCTTCATCTTGTAATGTTTTATAAATTATTTTTGAATTGTACATTTTATATTAAATAAAGTTAATATATTAAGTATTATTAAAATATAATTTTTATTCCAATTAATTCCCGATTTTTCGATCAATCACAATCCCTAATCAGCACCTACAACGGCGTACCTACAACCGCCGTTGTGACGATGAATGTGGGAAATTAGTTGCCTGTTTTTCAAGTAAAAAAGTTCAATAAATTCTTATGTGTGCAATTTTTTTATAATTTAGATGCGGGGGAATAGCACTAGTATATGCTTACAGTGGACTCGTTGAGTAGCTGTTTACATGTGAACTGTGTTATCATTCAATTAACTGAATATCAAACGCTGTCTGTACAATTAAACAAATTAATTTGCAATAGCTGTTACAGCATTTGAATCTTCATCAAGTTCATCAACCATCTCATTTTTGAATAGTAGTTTAAGATAGGGGAGTATTTTGGGAAGAACGGGCAGATCAGCCAAGTTAACACTCATCATATCAAAAGCAATGCATGTTTTATGCATGTGATTTTCATCGACAACTGGAATTTTTGGATATCTTTGGCTGAAATGGGTGAGAATTATACGGTATGCTCCAGCAGAGTTCCCGGCTTCAATAGCTTCACTAGTGGTGCTGTGATTCCTTGCTATAGCCTCCTCTACCATGCCATCCTCAAATGTCGCCTGCACATATATTGATCATAACATAAATCCAGGCCAAGAAATGAAAACTTGAGTATTCCATACAGGAAGACAAATGTGTCGTATGATAAATAATGTTAAGAGGACAAATATTAAACTGAATATTTTACCCAAACATTTTTGGCCAAGATCTCCATTCCGCAGGATAATTGCATAGAAATGTAAAATATGTAATGAAACAGATACAGAATAATTGACAACTTACCTCATGTATAAGAACTGTTGCTCCAAGAGATGCTTTAATGAGTTCTGGACAAGGCCTAGTGTCCCCTGAGTACACAATTTTCCATCCTGGTACACTTTTTCCAGCATCATTGAGTCGATCTGCTGCTCTTAAAGCAATGCCAAATGCTTGGGGACAATGAATGACAGGAAAACTTATCAGAACCTCCAAGCCTGCTTCTCCAAGTACTCTCTTCAATTTTTTCAGCAGGGGAAGAGCCACTTTATTGTCAGCGGGACTTCCCGGTTTCTTCCAATAACTTTGCATACGACTTCCTTTAGCAAATAATGTAGTATCAGCCCGCTGACTTTCAAAATCAGAAGCTTTTTCTGGACTGGGTTGTTTATTGTTTAGTTCTAAAGCTTGTAAGGAAGCTTCTGTTGTATGCCCGCAATCGAGAAACTGCATATCCAGATCCTCGAGTCTTCCATATGCATCAAGAAACCTCTTAAGTTGCCTAGGACCTATAACAATTATAGGTTCGTGTGGAATCCCATTTAATAAATCACGTCTCAAAGCAAGTATTCTTGCTAAACCAGTATGGTGATCAGCATGAATATGAGAGATCCAAATGAACCTTAAACTTCTCACAGCATCATCGGCACCCTTAACACCAAATCTGTAATCATTATTTACATAATCATTTTCATACTAATAAGAAAATCCACATGCTAAATGGAAGTCCAAAGTTTAGATAACAGGTGAACTCACCTTCTCTTAAGTTGTCCCAGTGTTCCTTCTCCACAATCTAGAAGCAAACTTCCTTTTGAAAAAAGATTAACATACACAGAACTGACATTCCGATACTTTGAAGGCTGGGATGAACCCGTTCCTAGCAGAACAATCTCCATCTCTTCCCTTGTCACACCTTCCAAACAACTAGGAATTGCATCTTCCGCCAACCATGGTTCTTCTATCATAAGCTTATTGTCTTGAATAGATACAATCTCTCCCCTTGTTTCTTTTGCTCCAGACCAAAACTGGGCAACTTGTTGAGCAGCCTCTGCAGTCTCTGGAATCTCTGAAAGTAGCCCAGAGATTATTTCTGAAGGAGCAACAGTGTTTGGAATCCCAGAACGATCCAATCCAAGTTGTGTGTAAGGACGCAGAATGAACTGATTCACGCATAACAAACAATTTATTACTTCAAAATTCAAATTATATAACCAAAAATATGTTACTCAATTTGAATTAAATGCACCAAGGGAATTCCAGATGTCAAAAGGTTGAGTAAGATACTACACCTCAATACTGAGAATCGCTCTCTTTTATATTAGGAGTTACCAATATAATCCTCAATACTGAGAATCGCTCTTATATTAGGAGTTACCAATATAATTATATAACTACCCCTTTAAATACATACGCAAAACATGTCAAGATACTGATTACAGCCAAACATATATACTACGTTTCCCAAGATCACATTTTATTGTAAAAATTTTATTTAATAAAAAGAAACATAATCTAGAAACTAACAGAGAATTATCTGATAAGAAATAGGACTAAACATTTACTTGAAAGGTTCCATCAAATGAACCAGATTACATTTTTAGTAGAATATAGATAATCAAAATCATAACCGATGTTGCAATATGAGTCAAATTGTGTACAAATTATATTTTTAACAAAAGTATATAAGACTGACTCACAGAACCACCCATAGAGAACAGGCTCATCTCTTCGAATGTTTGGCAAACTAAGGGATCTCAAAAGAGTGACTGCTCAAATATATCTTGGACTGATCAAGGAAAGAAGACAATTCTCATAGCTATTATAGCTCTCAAGCAGATAGGAAGAGGACTAGAGGTCACTTCCAATGGAACTTAATCAGTTAATATCATACCTTCATAAGATTTTCAGCAGAAATGCTCTCGCTAATCTTCGGGATGCAGCTCTGTAACGTTAAAGGAACCCACACAAAATAAAAAGGTCAATTACCCCATCAATAACAGTTTTAAAATCAATCACAGGACAGTACGATGATGTCACAAACCTCACATGAAGCTTTTGAGTCCAAAGAAGTGCCCATTACATCTTTGATAGACCAATAACCTGGAGCGGGAAAGAGTTGAGGACACAAGTAGTTCAGTCTTGCACCAATTCTAGCACTAGCTCCTAATATCGGGATCTCAATGTTTTTCCTGCAAATATTAATAGACACGTTTTCTCAAATCCAGAAAAAAGAGCAACAAGAATCATAAAACTTCCTCAATTAGTTAACTGTATCAAAAAACTCACATTTCATGTCCTGCCATAATATGTTTGGCTTCACCAAATCGTGACATCCACGTCTGATAATCACTGGTTTGCGCAACCGATGCAGGACTTAAATGTATAACACAATTCACAAAACTAGAATTCTCTTCTTTGTTTAATGAATCAGCATAATATTTGTTAAGGGATTGTATAGAAAACAATTGATGCATGTGTAAAGGTGTTGGGCAATCAACAAGGAGCACAATGGGTCCAGGAATGGAGGGGCCTAACACATCACTGGGGTGAACCTTTAAAAATCCAAGTAAAATTACATGTGAGAATTAATCACAACAAACACACAATACTATACAAAAACTCATTAAAGTCATATTTACCATTATATCTTGTTTATCAGACTTCACTGAGTTTCCAAGTTGTAATTGGCGATATTTTGGTCCAGGTCTTAATCCAAGAGCTCCAGCCTTTTTCGGGTCGAACTTTCCTTTAATTTCAGGTAACTCGCAAACATATATAACAGAAACATCTCCAGGCTTTATTACTACTTCAGGCATATGGTTTTGACTTGATTCATAAGCAGAAACTGGATGCAAGAGAATAGCAGATATTTTTACAACTTCATCATCAATGAGAACAATGGGATCCGCCATCTTCCTCGCATCATGATTAGCAGCTCCATTCAATCGGGGTACCTCCCCAAAGCTATGTGTGTGAACCATGGCAGCATTAGGAATGAAAGATTTCATTGCGTCCACCAAATACTTAAAATCCGAGGGACCCCATGCATTAACCTAGAAAAGGTAGTTACAGAGCTAGTTGTCAAATTAATCGCATCTTTTAATATGATTGAGTGAGTATGTTTTTAACATGATCAAATGTCCAAAATATAAAACATAGTCAACTTAAGCCACTGTATCACTCACAGACAATCCTTCGTCTCCAATGCCAGCTAAGGTAAGCAAAAGACCTGAATATAACCAAAAAGGTCATAAACACAATACCCCAAACTCAAACACTGAATCACCATTTAATTTTAGTATTAAGTACTAAGTAGACAAATTCAATAACTCCCATTAAGAGGTATATAAGGTTGGAGGCCACCTTAAAAAACATCCAGTCTGAAGATCAAGAACAAACCTGGAAGCCCACCGGCAGTTTCTGAGCAAACCCGAGAGAGGAATATGTGATCAATCTAGAAAAATATATGCATTGCCGATATCAACGTGAGAATCTATAGCAGTGAAAATATATAAGAGACTAATATTGATGATACAGTATATACCTTTGACAACTTGATCCTATGTTCTGTACAAAAGCGTTGTAATCCCTGGGAAAAAAAAAATAAACATGTAGGTCACTAATATATTTACATGTTTCTAAAAAACAAAATACTAATAGTTAGAAGCATCAGAGATGAGAAGCATCAGAGATGAGCAGTTTTACGAGCGAGCACAAATAATAAAAGAAAAATAAGGATAGTACAAACAATACAAAGTATCTCAACCCTATAAGAGCAAGTCTAGTGCTAGATGAAATTGGCTATAGCCTATAGCCATTGTTATAATTTGGCACCAATAAGTGCTTTTTGGTGCTAAACTAGAACTTCAACTCCAATGCTAGTTGCATTTTGAAACCAAATAATTCCAAATTTAATTATTTTTTGTCTCTCCCCCCTAAATTTTATTTAAAAGTCGCCAATATGCATGTCATTTATGGTTATTTGATGATGTAGCATGGATCATAAATGCATACTTGGTTCTAAATTTAAAAGTCGCCAATATGCATGTCATTTATGGTTATTTGATGATGTAGCATGGATGCAAAAATGCATCCTTGGTTTCAATTTAGAACTAAATATGCGTTTATGCAAATTTGCATCCAAGTATAGAACCCCTTTTGGAATTAAACTTTTTACATTTGGTTTCAAACTATAGAAATGACATCAAATATAGCACTGCTATGGACTTGCTCTAACAATGCTAAATATACTTTTCTAATTTATTTCAAGCTTTATATGGTAAGTATCTTATCCCTAATTAAAAAGATAATCACTAAATAACACTGATTCTAGAATACTCTAAATATTGGGATTCCAAAGTCTGTAATACTGTTCGATCAAAGATTCTTTAGGCCTTTTGAAGTGTCGTCCTGCTTCGCATATCCTAAACTTGCAACAACAGAAAGCATATTGTGATAGCATGTGCAATGTGATCTATTTGTTGATTGACATATATATTTAATGGCATAAAAAGATGGAATACAAGCTTACTTCTTAAGTCTATGCTTTTCAAAAAACTAAACATAAAAAGAATGCAACTAAACAGGCATGCAATTCTTAAGTCTGACATGAAGCTAGAGATAGGCATGCAATTCTTAGATCATAGATAAAAATATCTTTTGCACAAAACTTGGCTCAAAATGCAACAAATAAAGTAGGCTTACCTCTCCAGCATTAAAAATAAATCTCTGCTTGTCAAAGAAAAGCAAGACCGAAGGTGAAGTGTCTTGGGTGTCCATGCCAGTCCCCAGAATCTGAAATATACAGAAATTTATCTATTAATAGCTATTATAAGATTACAATATTAGTCCGTATCTAGAATTTGGTATTAATACACACTGCTGGAAACAGGCAGACACTTAATGTCAAAAAAATAAAAGAACAAGCACATACATACTGTAGCCAATTCTCACTGATTTATAATTAAAACACTCGACACTTATCAAGAGTTCCATATAAAGGGATCACCAGACTAAAACACTATCAAGTGAGAAATTCTAATTGGCTTTAATTAACATCTATTTTTGACATCCACAATCTCACCAATATTACCACCACAATCCCTAGAAATTCTCCATAAATAATCAGTAAATCAGTTTCACATAGCATATAATACACAATACTACATAAACAAGATCATATTTGTCCAACTAGAATCTGAAAATTAGACACATTGCTCAAAAAGGCAGAAACTTAAGTACCATAAATTCATATAATTTAGCATATACAGTTATTGACTAGATTTTCACCAGCTTATAAAACTACTATAGGGAAGTATGAGATAGTCAGAAAATCACCAATTACAAGGCAACTAACAGAAACAAGCCAAAGGTTATAATCCTCTTCAACAAACAGCTAACCCAATACGACCACTTTTTGGTATCGGAAATTCACCATCACCACAAACCCGAGGCGTCTTACATAAAAATCAATCAATCAATCACATTGACATCAAAGATAAAACTAAATCCACAGTACTACCTAAAACTAGTAAAATCTTGGTTCAAAATTATTATTATTATTTTTTTTTTTTTAAAAATCCCAACTAAACTTTCATAACACAATATTTAATTACCAACTAATCCTAAGTAACCACCAAAATTTCAACTTTTGCCACATACCCATCTCAAGAAAACAGGAAAAAAAAAACCAAATAACACCCACATTACAATAAAAACACACCTGAACATAACAAATGGTATTAATAGGATTAAGCTTTCAAACTTTGAACTGCAAGTTCTCAGGCTTATCATTCATATCTCTTCTACCAACAGCCCTTTCTTAATTACACACAAAAGAATCATTCTCCTTCATTAAAGACCCCTTTTTTATATTCTTTTCACTTAAAGAACTGTTCTTTCTGCTAAAATTCAACTTTTACCACATACCCATCTCAAGAAAACAAAAAACACACACATTACAATAAAAACATACCTGAACATAACAAATGGTATTAATAGGATTGAGTTTTCGAACTTTCAACTGCAAATTCTTAGGCTTATCATTCTTATCTCTACCAGCAGCCCTTTTTCTATTATACACAAAAGAATCATTCTCCTCCATTAAAGACTCTTTCTTTATATTATTTGCACTTAAAGAAGTGTTCTTTCTGCTAATAGGACTATTAAAAGACCCTTTTTTCTTGAAAGAAGAAGATAAAATTGAAAAGGGTTTAAGAGTCTGAAAGTGTTTGATGGGGGGTTTGAATAAAATGTAGAGAGAAGAGGGGAATCTAAGAGGAGAGTAAAGAAGAGAGGGATTAGGGTTTGAAAATAAGAGACGGAGGTTTAGGAGTTGGGGTTGGGGCATTGTGTTGTGTGTTTTGTACTTGGGTGTTTTAAATCAAAAGGGTTTAAGCATAAAAAACTACATGGGTGTGGACTGGAGACCCTGTGGATTTGCTCACTGTTCGGGTTTGGTCCATTTTTTTGTTTATGTTAAATAATTTTTATCCCGTTTGTCAAATCTTATAAGTAACTTATTTTCAGAAAAAGTACATGTATATGTGCTTTTTCTGAAAATAAGTAACTTAATTTTTATAAGTAAAATAAGATTTAATTTTCAATTCTTATAATAAATATTTATATTTGAAAAAAAAATTAAAAATATGAAATTTTTTAAAAAAATAAGTTACTTATAAGTAATAAGTTATTTAGCCAAACGAGGTTAGTTGTGAAAGAATTTGAATAAGCCAATTATTTTAAATAATTATAAGATTTTCAAATTTTTTAATGTGAGATTAGGAACAATATCAAAAATGTTACTCCTTCTATCTCATTTAATTCTATACGTTACTTTTTGGCACGTTTTTTAAGACTCATTTAAGGTATAGTTCCATAAATTTTTTTAATTTTTTTTTTCTGAATAAAAATTTAATGTTTAAACTTTTATTTAAAAAAAAATTAAAAAATTACGGAACTACACTTTATAAGAGCCTCGAAGTGCGTGCAAATAGTGAATGTATACAACCTGTTGGAACGGATGGAGTAATAAATTTGATAGATGAGTCGATATTTAAACTTTAACTTACTAAATCATAGAATTGTATAATATCGTCTATTTGGTCTTTTTTTACTAAATAGAAGTTATTTTTTTAGAAATTATTATACATTATATTTATTTATGTATTTTGTTTGAGATATATATTAAGAAGATGTTTCGTATTTATTATGTAGTAAAAAAATTTCCTCAAATTATATACTTTCCCGAGAAAGAAATTAACATTTAAAAAAAGTAATATAAGTTAAACACCTACGGGGGTGAAATTTTTACCCATTTTTTTATGCCTTAACTTTTTAACTTCAAATCTAATTATTTCTTTCACCGAATTGAATTAAACTTGTTATTTTATGGAAAAAATAAACTTTTTTAAACTCTCTGCTTCTTAGTACTTGTCAAATAAAATAGAAAATAACTCAATAACTTGGAAGTTGGAACCTGAACATTTAACCAAGCCTTTTTATTTGATTAGAATTTTAATAATATAATAAAATAATCATAATTATTTGTTATATCGATAGTTTGATATTAAATGGTACATATTAAAATTATACAAATTTAAATGATAAATAAATAATTGCCTTGAATAACAAAGTGAGTTAAATAGAATCTATAACAATAATTTAATGATAATAAAAATAGTAATTCAAAAAACTAGCTACTCCTTGGCATATACTATAGTAATACAAAAATAGTAATTCAAAAATTAGCTACTGCTGCAGCTAAAATTACTTATTATAAAATAAATTCAGTTAATTAAATTGAGAAACAAACAGAATAAATTCCAAGAGAATCTAAGCAAAAAGAAACAATGTGGAAAAATATCTAACAGAAGTGAATCTGTGTATCTATCTATCAAAACAGACAGGACTCTATATGTGTGTATTGCCACACACACAAACACACAGTAGTATTTACCACTCTCCTCCTGGCTCACAAATCTATGTAAAGAGTGGTGGATATATTTACAAACTTACTTATTTACTGAATTTACTATTTTTCAATCAATCAATTGAGATGGTGAGAGAAACCCTAGCTTCTTCTTCTTCTTCCGGTAGCATCTCCGGCGCATCTCCACCGCCGGCAGAAGATGAATGGGCCAAGACATATCAAAGATTGCACCCTCTTTGGAAAGATTCAACCCCTTCTCACCAGGTTCTTGAAATTTTACAATTTTTTTATTTTTATAATCAAGATTTGATTTTTATGTTAAAGATTCAATCTTTTTTGTTGTTCTTAGATTTTAATTGTTGAGAAGTGTTTTGTTGATGTTGGTTTGATGAATTCTTGCAAACCCTAATGGGAAATTTTAAGATGTTTGATATTAGTTTAAAGAAAGTTGTTTAGTCTACGTATGTGGTAAAGCTTGAAACTTTGAATTCTGTAGTGTTATTAAGTGGTTGGTATTGTATGTAATCTGATAGTGATGTTAAAATGAATTTGATTTAGTATTTCGGGTTTGCGTTGTGTATAAGTATGATTCCCCTACTTGACTAGATACTGATTTTGGGATTTTTTACAGTCAAGCATACCTATTACGATATCTAGAGTCAATCAGGTAGATGCGGGGCGGCTGGACATTGAAATGTCAGCCATGTTGAAGGAACAATTACTTAAAGTTTTCTCGTTAATGAAGGTACATAAGTTTGAAATTAGATATCTCAACATTACTGGTTTGGAGGATGTGTTTTCTTGGTAGGCATTTGATTGTTTCCCCTTATTTATTTTTGGTATTAGCCAGGAATGCTGTTCCATTACGAACCAGAACTTGATGCTTTCCTTGAATTCCTCATTTGGAGATTTTCGATATGGGTCGATAAGCCTACCCCTGGAAATGCTCTCATGAATTTAAGATATAGAGATGAACGTGCCCTGGAAACAAGAGGAAAATGTAAGAAATTTTTTACTTGCCCATATCTGATATGTTGCTGATAACTGTTTGATATGATTTGGTGACTGTTAAAATAAAATTCATAACCTGCTCAAATCGTTGTACTATTTCTTTATATTATTATGTGAAACAAGCTGGAGGGGAAGGGGAAACTCCATCAGATAGATATATTAAAAAGTCTGCTTAGATCATTTGTCTTTCAGAAAACTAGGTACTTCATTCTGTAACCTTCTATTATCACTTAGGCTTGACATGCACTAAAAATTAAACTTCTATTTTTTTTATTGTAGTCATAGGAATTTTGGAAATTCATAACTAAATAAAATTCTTGTAGTTGATATTACTTGGTTTTTGAACTTTTATAATTACTTTCATCTGTGGGATAAGATTGTTGCTTTAGCTGTCTCCTGTCTGCAAACTAAGTGGATATGCAATGTACTTAGTCTGGTTACCAAAATGGTTTTTCATATGTCCATTGTGTGTTAGTGCAATTTCTAAGCTGTATATCATCATTGTTTGCATCTCTTACTTTAGTTAGAACGGGTTTGGAAGGACCTGGACTTACTTTTGCTCAAAAGTTATGGTACTGTTTTGCTACCGTTGGTGGTCAATATATATGGGCTCGTCTTCAATCATTTTCTGCTTTTCGTAGATGGGGTGATTCTGAACAGGTATTGTCATATATTTCATTCAACCACAACCAGATATCTCCTTTTATGTGCACAATTTATGCAGTCTCTTCCTACATATGCACAAATGTTAATAATGATCGACATTAAGAAGGATAATAGTTCTTTATATTTATTGGTCTATTTTCCAGAGGTCACTGGCACGTCGAGCATGGTTTTTAATACAGCGCTTAGAAGGCTTTTACAAAGCTGCATCTTTTAGCAACCTGCTTATATTTCTCTACACTGGAAGGTATGCTTATTAGCACCGGGTGCATCATTTATATAGCTATTAACGCAAAAACACCACATTTGTTATGAGTACATGCATATATCAATATATAAAGAGATTTGTGTGATTGCGTGCTTAATGGTATACATAATAGTAGATGCCTCGAAGTATAATCTTCAACATGAAGATTATATATATTTTTTTTGGGGGGAAAATTGAAGATATATATTCATAAAGGGACTGTATTAATACCATACCTTATAGCCTGAAGGAACTACTAATTCATCAAAGTACTATATGTTATGCTAAATATATTGTGTGTGCAAGTGTGGAGTTTTTCTTTGCACGGTAAATGCTTTACTTTATCTGTAAGACCCAATTACAATAATATGGCAGCTACACTTATGTTACAATTTTTTCATGTAAATTTACTTGGGTATTGTTCCGTTTGCTTACTAATGAAGGCTTAAGTGGCTCTAGCATCCTATTTTGATATGTAATATATGACTGAAATGCTTAGATGTATAAGCTGGATATAGTTGGGTGATATAATGATGTATGACAAGGTTCTGATGCAGTAGGCCCCGGAATCTTTGGCATGTTTGTGAACGTGTAGTGCTTAACTGTAGTCCACTTTCTCATTCGCTATATATCATTTTATGCAGGTATAGAAACCTTATTGAGAGAGCAATCCAAGCAAGACTTGTCTACGGAAGCCCTCACATGAACCGAGCTGTTAGTTTCGAATACATGAATCGCCAGTTGGTGTGGAATGAATTCTCAGTAAGTTCTATTGCTTTGAATTTCTTAAATGTATGTAGCTCTTGCTAACGTCAAAGAGCAGCTTGGCGCACTCGCTATATATTGACTAATCTAGGGCTCCACAGAAACATTATGGATGAGTGTGATGATATATTGTCATAGTCTACATTACTCTTTGTTATTAGTAAAACTGTTTAG
Organism: Anethum foeniculum; assembly: GCA_003724115.2. Lineage (NCBI taxonomy): Eukaryota > Viridiplantae > Streptophyta > Magnoliopsida > Apiales > Apiaceae > Anethum > Anethum foeniculum. Next base: position 4,260 of record PHNY01029571.1, on the reverse strand, counting down.
TTCTGTTGATTTGCAGGAAATGTTGTTATTGCTTCTTCCTCTCCTCAATTCTTCATCTGTTAAGAATTTTCTTCTCCCATTCGGCAAGGACAAGTCTTCAACTTCTGCAGAGGATGAAACTTTATGCCCTATTTGTCAGACTAATCCAACCTTACCTTTCTTGGCACTTCCATGTGAGCACAGGTGTGTCACTATCTTGACTTTTATAACTTTGTGTTGGCTTTTCCCTTGAGATCGAAGTTCTAGATTGATAAATTTAGTAATCAAGTATTTCAACAATATCAGCTATGTTTTCCTTGATAGGATTTGCAAAGAATCTGCTTGGTTACTCTGAGAAAAAGCTAGGTTTTTGGTCTATTATTACTTAGAATTGAGGTCACATGGCAGAGATTATATTTACTACATCCAGACCCTAGTAGAAGAGTTCTGCTCGTTTTAACGTTTTTAAGAATTCCTAACATATAAACTTGTACTTGTCAAGGTATGTAGCTGAAGTTTATCACCATGAAAAGTGTTGTGTTGAGGTCTTGAGGATGAGTATGTAGTCCCGCTTGTTGTTTTTACTTTCTATCTTGACAGATACAGCTGCTTCATTTCGACAAAATGAGTCTCTTTTTAAAGATTCTTATAGTTCCAGAGTTCTAATTTCATGTAGAGTGATGATTTTGACTAATCCAAAAACGTGTATCATGAAAAAATTTAATTAGTAAATTAGTTTCTTTCCCTGGAGTTGAGTCGAGTATTTGTGGCAGTGTGAAAATGATAGTTGTTTCTACTTTGCTATATCACCATTGATATCCCTGCCTTGAAAATGATAGTAAAGCATTGGTACCACGAACTTTACCTATTAAGATACGAGGTACATACCTTTCTATATGAGGTGCTTTAGGATCATTTCATGCACTCGGGCTATTGTGTTTGTAGTTGCAAAAGCTCATTCTGGTATATGCATATCTGACATGTAGTCTCTACTGTAACAGATATTGTTACTATTGTCTTCGAACAAGGTGCTCTGCGACTCCATCATTTCGATGCTCTAGATGCAATGAGCCGGTGATTGCTATGCAGCGGCATGGTGGCTTGACAGATAGTGTTAGTAAAAGTTAATGAATATTTTGAAAAGAGGATATGGGAAATTAAAAAAGGACAATGGCTAGTGTGCAATTCACAAAGATGTATAAGTGCCTGAAAGTGGTACTTCAATTGAATTGAGGAATCCAGAGGCATTCCTCTTCAAATAAGTACATTCATTCTTTATAAGTTATTAGCCTAGGTGGTTATTACATCATCTATTTTTCTGTTCTTTCCCTATTTGTTTTCTTGAAGTGTGTAGATTTGTTGGTGTTTTTAATTACTAGCACTTGTGCTTGTAGGTTGAGCATATTAATTACAAGTATTTACATGCTTAGAGTTAGAGGTACCTCATTAGAGCCCTCATATCCCATTCCCTATAGCCTCCCCCATCCCCATATTTTAAGGAAAACATGTAATTTAGCATAAATACCTTCCTGCATCCGGTTCCCCATTTTAGGGAAAATTTTAGGGGCAATCAAATGAGTCCCTATATATGGGGACATACTATTCATTCCCCATATCATATTCTACACAAGTTTAATATGTAAAAGAGGAGAGAGAAAGTAAAGAAAGGATAAAATAATAGGTTATGGTTAATGTTGTAAAGAGAAGTGAGAGAAAGAATTAATAAAAAAGAATATAGAGATAAAGATGGGGATTGGGATGTAGGAAATTTTTAAAAGATAAATAAAATTTGAAGATTATTTTGAGGAATTACTATTTTTAGTATGATTTTGGGGATGGGGATTGGGATTCCATTTGTTTCTTGGCAAATGAACTTTCATAAAACCAAGAGGAGGATTAATAGTATAAGGCTACCCCTCATTGGTGAAAGGATGCCTTGATTTTACTTTATTGCATTGTTCTTGATTTTCTTTAGTTAGTTTTAGTGGTAGATTTAATTTTTGAGCATTATAGTGTAATGGGCTTGGTAGAGTAGTTTATTTTGATGTTGGGTGTGTGAGTTAGTGTAGATTTTAATTTTGTGCAATTGGGTGTGTGTGTGTGTGTTTGTTCTTAAAATCCCTAGATCTAATGTTTTTGTTTAATTTGATATTGTTTTGATTTAAGTGTTCTTGAGATGTTAGTGGGTTTGATAGTTTTATTTTGATGTTTTCAAGTAGTTGGTGGTAAGTTGCATTTTTATTTTTAGATCCAGTTTTAGTTTTTGATTTTTGTTGCGTTTTGTTTTTTTCGACGTTTTTTATCGTTTTCCGGCCAAACTCCGGTGAAAAGTTAATTTGCAATGGGGTTTGGTTAGATAGTTTAATAATTCATATTTTCTGCATATGTCTTTACTTGGTTTAATTTCCTGCATAATTTGGTAGAATTTAATTTTTAACATTTTATGTATTTACTCCCCTGTTTTTCTAATCTTCGATTTAATCATTTATACATCCCCTGTTTTGCATTTTATTTCGTTTGTTTATTTTGGGTTGAAATCTATCTATCTATATATATACTAATAGCAAAGGATTGGACAGATTAGGTGGCAGTTCACAAAATATTTTAAATAATTTTCTAAAATTTACAGGAGCTCAATCCCTAATTTGGTGGCACCTATTTATTCTTTGGTACTTGATTGTTTATCATAGAAGATTGACTGAGCAGTGAAGTGAGTACAGGTATCGAACCCAGTGCGGTAAATTAGAGGGAAATAACCTAAATTCCTGACTACAGATAAAAGAAACAAGTACTAATTGTATAAACATACGAGGAAAGCTGATAATATTAAATAAAAATGAATGCGAACGGAAACAACATTTTTATAAAGCTGATAATATTAAATAAAAATGAATGCAAACGGAAACAACATTTTTATAAATAATTTTTGATATCCAACTTGGTACTTCACTTAAGAGTATCTTCAACAGGGGTTGTCAAGGGGTTGCCAAATTTTATGTGGCATGGCATCCTTGGTTGCCAGCCTATTGGAGTTATATTGTTACCAAGAGGTTGCCTACCAAGAGGTTGCCGAT
>PHNY01029564.1:13765-47147 GCA_003724115.2 Anethum foeniculum | reverse complement strand
ATATTAGTGATATGACAAAAATTTTAGAAAAAAATAAATTAAAAGAATAAATTAATCTGGTTTGATATTTTAATAGTCAACTAGTGATTTGACTAGTAATTCTAACTAGTTTCAATGATTTAACCGTTTGGTTCGATAAAGCTCGTGTTCGGCTCGTTTCGACTCGGCTCTTTTTTGTTCGATAAAAAAATGAATGATTATTATCTTTAATTTCAAATGACAACTAGATTATACTAAATAAATGACAACTGGATTACATTGACATATTATCCTTATCTAACATTTAGTAGATAGTATCCAAAAAAATTTAAGTCAAAAGATATTGTAGTATCTCTCACAAAATTTTTATTTGTAGTAGTACATTTCATTTTTATATAAAATTATTAATATATTATATATTTTATTTTCATATATAATTATTTACATTATATAAATAAATAAACTCATTTTTTGTACGATAATGCTACTATACTTCTATATACTACTATCAAAAAGAAGAATAATCATTATTTTTAATTTCAAATGACAGCCAGAGTTATACTAAAAAACTGACAAACGGATTACATTGAGATATTATCCTTATCTAATATTTTCATTATCGTTTATCTGATCACATTAGAGATATCGCCACTTCTCAACATTGAAATTATTACCTTTTCTCAACTATAAAATGCATCTTAAATCTTCTTAGACTACATGATTACTTTTTCTCTAGAAGAAGGCTAAAACGACACTCATCAAGTAGTTTCGGGCCCCTTTTGTAGCATAATTATGGCATATGTTTGTTAATATACATGTACGATATCATTCTTGAAGTTTGGATTGAGATGTGATGTGATACTTGTTGGTGAAAGCTCAATTAGGAACGTCGGGAAAGTAATGAGGTAAAATTTTATTTAATTTTTGTTCAAACAATTGTATAATTCTGCTTTGAAATACATCCACTTATGTTCATAATTTTTTCTCTTAAAAATGCATATTTTCTTACATACATTTTGAACCTTTTAGTGCTACATATGCACAATTCAAGCAGTGATTACATCCGGGACACTGATCACCAACCAAAATTTAGTATGTTGGCTCAAAGAAAAGGGGTTCTCTAATGGAGATGACATGAAAGAAATCTAAAAATTGCTGATTAAGATGAATAACGTTTTTATGTTTTTTTTTTGTCGTCATCGGATAAAGATCTTAAAAATATAACAACTTTTCGACAAAAAAAGAAAAGTCAGCGTTATTTTAAATATCATGTAAACGTAATTTCTAATATTGGATATGTACTTTTCACTTGATTTTTTAATAAAATATGTATCAATCAATTGTAGATTTGTGTAGCACATGTAACTTTTATTGTATCAGGTATAAAAATCGATAACTATACTCAGGAAAGAAAATATATTGACATATACTTGTACTCTCACTTCTTATAATTATATCTTGATCCAATTTTTTTATATAATTCATTAAAAAATTGTATGATGTTACACTTTATTCTAAGTAAAACCTCTTTTGAAACTTAGATTCATTAATTTTCCACAAATTACTTGTAATGATTTATAACTAAAATTTATATGTACACTCGAATCATATTTTGTAATACCTTATACATTTTCATTCAACTTTGTTAATATTTTATACATCTTGATTTAAATTTTTACCAATACACAGACTTTTGCTTCACAATTAGGAAAATATTATTTTATTTTTGATTTTTGAATAGGCTAAAATATTAAAAGTATGAAATTTTAGGTAAAGATGTATGATAACAATAATATTTTTGGTTCAGTTTTTCTTTTAATTTGAATTATGATATAAAAATGAATATTGTTGTATAGGATTTAATTTTGCTAAAAATGATCTCTTTCTTTTTCTAATAACAGAAGGTATATTTTCTTAGTGAAAAGATAGTAAAATAATATTGGTCGTTATCTTTCACTTTAAACGAGAATATGATCGTATTGTGGATATCATACTATATAATATTAAAATCGTTGCCTATTTAATAATATTGCAGATATTGCCACTTTCTAATATTTAACTGCATTCATCAATGTTGTTACTCAATTTTTAACATTATTGGTCCATCTTAAGTGACTCTCACCCCTTAGCTATGATACCTTAATCAAGGGAAAGAAAAAGTCAGCAAAGTTAGTATAGGATGGTGATGCACAAATGTAATTTCAAGAGACTAGAAGTGGCACTAAGTTGGAATCTAAAGATCTTGAAAATAATGAAGGTGATAAGAAAATGGATGTTGAAGAAATTAAAGAAATCGGAGTAAATCACTAAATGATAAAAATTGCTTGTTTTGGGAATGAAGTAGTAGATGCTTCAATATCTAGTTATAACAAATTTTACTAAAGTAGTCCACACTATACTCCTTCCGTCCCTCTAGGTTCTTTACATTGGGGGACGGGGGCTCGGCACGCATTTTAAGGCTCCTAGAAAGTATAGTTCCCTATATTTTTTTAATTTTTTTTCTTCTAAATAAAAGTATAATGTTTAAATTTTTATTTAGAAAAAGAATTTTTTTTTAAAAATTTGTAAAACTATACTTTATAGTAGCCTTAAAATGGGTGCCAAACAAGTGAAAAAAACTGTAAATAAATGAGTGGGACGGAGGGAGTAATAATTAAGTAAGGGTAATTAAGTAAAGACTTATTGACCTTTTGGCCCTTAAGGTTATACCGTTTGTACCCATAAACCCTAGAAAAAAGTGGTTGTACCTTTTAACCCCCAAGGTATGTACTTTGATACCCTTTGAACCTAAAACCGATATAGTCAACATATCGGTATATGTCGGATGAACAAAACAGTCTTTTCACATGGTCTTTCCCTCCAAAACGGATAGACCTCTCCCGCAAAACCACTTAGCCCCTGTATTTTATATATGCAGTGGTTTATATGTGTATGTATTTGATGTTTTATAGAGAAGTGAAGAACATGGAACCTAATTGTTAGTATGGAAGAGTAGCAGTGCTAAGAACATCATGGAGGGATGCAAATCTGGGGAGACGATTCTAGCGTTGTTTCCATTTCATGGTAAACATGTATGTACATGTCACTTATGGGTTAGGTTGTCATAATCATTACTTTATTTACTTATTTACAGGATGATACGATGAATTCATGTAATATTCATTTATGGTTTGACCCCTCCCCCTATGTGCCCAAGGGCAAGAATGGTCATTCCTGGGTTGTTGAGAAAAATAGATAAACTAGAGGATGATTTGGGGAAGCTTGACGCTGTTGCTGAAATAGAGAGGAAAAAAAGAAGCCCCATTCTGTTTTATGGAGTCATAATTTTCTTGGTATGGTGTTGTAGAGCTGAACAAAGACGAGGAGTCAGTGGGCAAGGGATATGAATTACCTAATTAAAACCATTGTATTAGTGTGGGTCTTTTATCATGTATTACTACTATGTACAACATTTCGCCATCTATATAATGAAAAATGAGTTCAATGAAATGAAAAGAATTACAAAATAAAGTGCTTCCATTACCAAGTTCATAATCCAAGAGTACATGTTATTACAACTTCCACATAAGAACCATAACATATTCAATATTCAAAGGATTCAAAATACAATTGTCCACATAAGATAAGTAAATAGAGTGCAGAATAGCATAAGTAAATAGTGCCACTGAGATTGGTTCTTTATAGATCCTTCTTTTTCCCCTTTGTTGAAGATCCTGCTCCATGTTTGTCATTCTTTATCTTCTGCAGTGCTTCTGCAAGAGCACCAGGTATGATTACACTTCTGCCATGAGATAAAAAAGGTGCATATTTGAGCTCTGTTTTCCCGACAATGGTTTTGTACTACTTCATTGGTGCAATCTGTTTCCCCAGCTTCAATGGGCCAGTGTATGAGTTATGTTAAACTGGTGTCCTCACTTCCGTAGGATTCCCCTCTGTAGCCGTTTCTTGTTCCTCATCCAAACAAACCGGGTATCTTTGGTGTTTTTGAACCTTCCAAAGGTTGTTTTTAAGTACAAACTATTACTCTTTCTTGGCTCTCCAAAAGAGGTTCTTCTTGTTTTAGAACTTACCAAATCTGTAGGAACACTGCTTGGAGTTTTTCTTTTTTGACTATTTCCCCCAATATTCAACCTTTAAACATTTTGCCTCTCTTCATCAATCCTATCCTGCATTTCTTTTTTAAACTTCTTTCTACTGGTATCATCCTCTTCACTCTGAAGCATAATTCCTATACCTTTATCTGTTGCCTTATTCATACTTGGAGCCCTTTCTTCATTCCTTTTCTCAATTTTCTTTTCTTTGCCCCACTTCATAATTTTTTTCAGTTTCTTAATTTTTTGAGCACCAACCATTATAGGTGAGTCAAGGGTAGTTGTTAGTCCTATCCTTCTCACTTTCAACTTTTTGATCCTTCTTACGACAACTGCTATAGGTGCCTCATTATCTATGTTTGACTCATCAATCTGGCTTGGTTGTGTCATTGGTGGCCCTTCATTAGGATAATCCAAGAGCAGTTCATTTTGCTCTTCATCACCTCTGCCTTTCATTTCATTATAAATTGCTTCAATTTCTGCTTCATCTGTTGCATTGACATTAGCATCAGTTGGACCTTCAGTTTGCCCATGGAGTGAGGGACATGTCCTCCTGTTATGCCCTACTCCCTCACAGTGACCACACCTACACAATAAATTTATTAAGTACAAGTTAGTGTATTAAATGTTGAAATACAGTAAAAGTGCAAACAGACATGTGTTATTGTGCTCATTACCTCACAGTTAATTGAGTTGTCCTGCTCAGAATTTTCACTCCATTCTCTTCTTTCTCAACTATGTCTGGCATCTCAGGCCTTCTCTTATTCTTGGGCCTTCCTGGTTGCTTCTCAATTGTTGGTGGTCTCATGAGCATGTTAGTTTTTTTCCCAGGCATTATGTCCATTCATAGGGCAAAATGATTCTAGAGTATGTCTTCTTGTATTTCTCAACTAAGTACACTGAATCCACATAATCCTCCACATTTACCCCCAACCTGTTCATACAACTGATGGCATGGTGACAAGGTATGCCACTGAGATCCCACCTCCTGCATCCACATGTTCTTTCACCTAGACGGACTGCATACATAGAGCCATTTACAGTTGTTACCTCAAATTGATCAAAATCTGCATAAGTGGAGTAGCACCCTCCCTTCATTTCTTGTATTTTTCAACCAACTTTAATGTCTTAGGTGTAAGCCTATAGACTTCCCAAGAAACCATATCATCCCTCTTGTTTTGTAACCTCCTCATAAGGTACTTCCTTATCATCTCTAACATCACCAAAACACCTTGTTCTCTAGCCCTCAGTATGCACCTATTGAAGCTCTCACACATGTTGTTGAGTAAAATGTCAGACTTGCTATCAGTCCTGAAGTGAGCTCCACTCCAGTGATGAAATGGCACTTCTGTCAACCACTTCCAAGCACCCTCATTCTCCTCTTTAATTCTATTCATTGCTGTTTCAAATGCTTCAACATTTGAGGCCCTAGCACAATTCCACAACTTATCCTTCAGAGATATTCCTCAAAATTTTCCCTTAAAGTTGTTGTGCATATGCCTAACACAGGACCTATGCTCAGCCAAGGGTAACATCTAATCTACTACATTTAATAAGCCCTTCTATCTATCACTAATTAATGTCTAACCTTCCCCAACACCAATGTCTAAATTTGTAGCAACTAATGCCAAAAACCACCTCCATTAATCTAACCTCTCAGCTTCAACAAAGGCATATGCTAGAGGGTACATACAGTTATTACCATCTACTCCTACAGCACACAGTAACTGACCTTTATAAGCAGACTTTAAATGGCAACCATCAAAGCCAAGTACTTTCCTGCATCCAAGCTTAAATCCATGCTTTAGACCACCTAAGCATATACATTCTCCTGAAGGTTCCTTCATTTGCTACACAAATAACATGGTATAGATCTAAATGTGTTAATTGAAGGTAGGTAATGAACAAATTAGAGCTTAAAAAGAAAACATGTATATACCTGGGTCTATCTCTATCTCAACAGTGGAGTTGGGATTTCTTTTCAACAACTCACTTTTATAATCCCATACTTAGAATGTACATATTTAGAAAATTATGACTCCATAAAACAGAATGAGGCTTCTCTTCTTCCTCTCCATTTCAGCAACAGCCTCAAGCTTCCCCAAATCATCCTCTAGCTTATCTATTTTCCTCAATAGCCCAGGAATAATCATTCTTGCCCTTGGGCACATAGGGGGGGTCAAACTATAAATGAAAGTTACATGAATTCCTCATATCATCCTGCAAATACATAAACAAAGTTATGATTATGACAACCTAACCCACATGTGAAATGTACATACATGCTTACCATGAAACAGAAAGAACCCTAGAATCGTCTTCCCGGATTTGCATCCGTCCATAATGTTCTTAGCACTGCTGCTCTTCCACACTAACAATTAGGTTCCATGTTCTTCACTTCTCTATAAAACATCAAATACATACACATATAAACTACTGCATATATAAACTACAGGGGCTAAGTGGTTTGGCGGGAGAGTTCTATCCGTTTTGGAGGGAAAGACCATGTGAAAAGACTATTTTGTCCATCCGATATATACCGGTATGTTGACAATATCGGTTTTAGGTTCAAAGGGTGTGAAAGTACATACCTTGGGGGTTAAAAGGTACGACCACTTTTTTCCGGGGTTTATGGGTACAAATGGTATAACTTTAAGGGCCAAAAGGTCAATAAGCCTTAAGTAAATACAGGAAGTACTAGACTACCAACAAAACTTTCAATGTTTCGTCTTTAATATAATAGTAAATAAATTGATCATAAAAATAATTAAATAATGGTACTTAAGTAAAAATTATTAAATAATTAAGTAAATACAAAAGGTACCAGACTACCAACAAAACTTTCAATGTTTCGTCTTTAATAGAATAGTATAGATATATAATATTTTATGAAATAAATTTAATTTGTTATACGAATATGAAAGTGTCCATTTTTTAGTGTTTAATGTAATATAACTATTGGCCTTAATGTTATTTATCTTATCCGATACATAGCCAACAAAAAATTTGTACAAGTGAAAAAGATAGTATAAAAAACTGAATAAAAATCAAAATCGATAAACGGTTATTCGAAATAAAAAAAAAACCGTTTTAAACAATTTGGTGGCGGTTAATTATTAACCGATCCAAATCGCATATATTTGTTTGGTAATAGTTGATACTAGATTTCATACTAAATCACACAATGCACGCTCCTAGTTTATTGTAATGAATGAACTTATTGTTAGTGGTAGTGCCCTAGAAACAACACTATTATGTTTTCGTATAAGACATTTGTATTATTAATGTTTATGTTCTATCGATTATTCCCTTATACTTTATTATGTCTTTATTTATCAGCGAAATAAATGTTAGATTAATAAATGTCCTTGGAATAAGATATGAATTCTATATCTCTAAGTACATGACTTAGAAATGAGATTATGAGAATAATATTGACATTCCTAAAGATCCATAGTCAAGTATTATTATTAAGGGACAATAATAATACATTAAGACTAATATGTTTGTTGACTATGATCACATCTCATTGATCATAGGATAGTGATACTAAAGTCAAAACACAAGCACATGTAATCATAAATGGTGCTAGATAGACCCAATGTGAGATCCTACGTGTCTGTTGTGTCATAAGTAATTTTCACAGTGATAATGATGTAATGGTCCTTAGACTTGAAATCATTATATTTCTATACGAGAATTAATGTACTTTAATTACATTAAAAGTTACCTTTAACCGGGTAATGATAAAAGTGTATCTTGGGTATATTATGAATCGTATGAGAAATATGAATGATCTAGAAAGGATTTAACCCTCCTATTTAAGGAGTGATATTATTTGCCTCTTGCGTGAGCTAGACTATGAAATGCGTGGCCGCGCTCAAATGTTGATTTGATATGATAGTCTACTCACTGGTCAAGGAAACCTGGATTATACTATGAAGAGGATGATACATAACATGCCCGAGTTTAATATATAATATATGTGGTTAAAGGGATTACATTACATTGTGCATTATTCACGAAAGGTTTAATCGATCACCGATTTAATTATTATTACTTGGGTAGCAATGATGTATTACTAGATGCCGCTCTTTGTTTATAATTTTGATATGAGATATTAAAATTATTTCCAACACAATAATAACCTAAGAGTTCGCACAAAGAATGCTTGGAGGAATTTTTAATTTAAATTTGGATTTGAATTAAATAAGTAATTTCAAATTATTTATTATTAATTGAGTTAGACTTAATTAATAGAATAAATAGAATTCAAATTTACTATTATTAAATCGAAATTCAGTTGGGATAATTAAGTGAGACTTAATTAGACAATAAATAGGAATTTCGGATTTAATATAACTTTAATTAAGATTAGGGTTAAAATTCGTTTTTCCTCTCCTATATATACTCTCTTGTGGCTGACTATGTAAGCTACGTTTTTATAAGATAAAAGCAAAACCCTAGCAGCCACAAAAGAGAGTGAAGAACAGATTCGGTTTTGAGTGCTAGTACATCTCCTCCTCATCCGCTCAAGCGTTCGTGTGGATACCTCTACGGAATAAATCGCTCAAGGCGGGATACGTAGTAATTGAACAAAGTTAGGTACTCCATCTGTCAACCAATTCGTAAAGTTTCAAAAGCTAAACATCTGATCTACGAATCAAATATCTAATTTTCGCATGGATCCTGAGATTGAGTTTCGATTTATTCTGATTTTTATGATTTCAATTTACTGTTTCCACCGTGTTTTATGCCTCGAAGTCCAACACTTATCGGTAAATACTGAAGTTACAATTCATGATGAACACTTGAAAAATATACTGAATGAGATCAGTGAAGGGAAGTTTTAGAGATCCACTCCGGTCCATATATTTTTAAATGTATTTATGAAATCAAGAAAAATGAGAAGACTGACTATTTGAACCTTGAAAAACTCCAAAACACACGATTTAAAAGATCACACACACACACACAACAATAAATTATTTATTTACAAATTATGTTTGATATAAAGCTATATGAGTTATTTATAGTTTTCTAACCTCTAGAGGTCATGGTGATTATGTCAAAAAGTTCAAAATAAAAAGAATGATGGACCTGGTGAAAGTGGTTATAGAGTTGTTAATGAACCTGATGAAGGAGATAAGAGTGCTTATGATGCATTTGCACATGATATTTGAGGAATACTTAATCAAAGATAAATAATATTGATCTAGTGTTGGTGCTCCAGATATTTAAAAAGAATAAGAATGAAGAACAATTAAAAGAGAATAAAGAAGAAGAAGATATCTTAACTGAAGTTGATTGTATAGTGGTAAAACTGATAATTCAACTTTGAGAAGAAAAAACATTAGCATAACAAAGTGATTGTCACGAGTGATAAGACTAAAGACACCATTATTTTGGAATCTTCAAAATATTTTGTTATAGATGATAGTTTCACGACTAAGTATGAAAGTGAAAAACTTATAGAAACTTTTAGACACACTATTATAGATGAAGCAAATGATGTTATCATAGATGAAGAAAAACATGTTGTCATACATGAGGCTAAGCATACAATCACATGGGCAAAGAATAATAATGAGAGTATTCAGGGTTTTTATAGATACAAGTCAATAACTAATGTGTACCAAATTGCTAGCTCTTTTGGGCTAACCTGTGGTGGGTTGTTGAGTCCGTAATGCATTCGGTTTTGGGTTTGGATGTTATGAATGGTATCAGAGCTCTGCCCAGCCGGAAGTGCAGAGGCGCTACTCTGCCGGAAGTAAGAGGCACTGCCCGGATTCCGTATGTGTGTTTGTTGGCTCGACGAGGACGTCGACCCAATAATAGAGGGTGTTTATAATATCCTACATCGATAAAAATAAGAGTATTCGAGTCCTTGGATACAAGTTAATAACTAATTTGTACCAAATTGCTACTTCTTTTGGGCTGACCTGTGATGGGTTGTTGAGTCCGATATATATAATATATGTAGTTAAATTCTATGAATACAACTATTTCACTGAAAATTTTGGAGATCATATATGTTATACAAGTAAAATATCGTATAAAATATTACAAAACATATTATTTTTGCGAATCATGTTCTACAAAGATTACTATTTTATTAAAAATTTTAAAAATCCTAATATTCTGCAAATGTAACATTACCAAACGTATTCTTTTACAATTAAACATACTTGTTCTGCTTATTAAACATAAACGATTTTCAACATTTTCAAAGAGATAGTGATACTTATAAACCATACTTAATAAAATAATAAATTTTGTAATGTTTTGATTGCAGAATAGATTCCTAATTTTTCCAATAGATATAAAAATTAAATTACTTTTATATATTAAAGTAAACTTGAAAGCTACTTGAGTTTTTACCAATACCTTGTACATTTAATCACATTTTTTAGCCCAACTCAAAGTTATAGTTTCAGCCTGAAATTTTTTACTAAATTCAGTATCTTCCTTGATGAATTTGATTTAATTTGATTTAGGCTTTTCATTATATATAGGCATATAGCATAAAGGTTATCATTGTATTTGTAACATCTAATATCAAATAAAATAAAAAATATTAGAGACGTTTATAAGGATAAATTAACAACCAATATATGTCATCTCGCTAATTTTTTAAATTAATTTGTGATATTTTTTTTTTTTTACAAATCGTGTTCGAGTTGTGAAATTCTGTCCCGGTTGAAAGTGCATATACACCATCCAAGTTACGTAAATTTAATTAAGAGTTTAACATCTTATAACATCGATGCGATGAGTTATCTCCAACATCTTATATCATTTAAAAATTTTGTATTGACGCTTAACAAAAACAAAATATTAACTAATAGATATTGAATTTGCTAATTTTTAAAATAACATTTGGAAAAGTGGGTGGGGATTGAGTTGTTATTGTAACAAAGTGATATATTTCTTCCATGTATATTTGTAGTCATTTCATTCGCAAGTATATTTATCACGTTTTCTTCCTTGGCTTCGTTAATTTGAAACTAAAATTGAACGTAAAATACTCCATCACAACTTCACAAGAAAGAAGATTTGAAATAGATATTTGTGATTAAAAAAAAAGACAGATATTTGGTAGACATATTGATGACCATATCTGCGAGACGTGAACGGTCATGATTGGTGAATAGATGATAAGAAATAAGTGCACAAAATTCGTTACACCCAACTTATATATCTCTACTACAATATTAGTGTTCATTTCATCTCACAACCAAACTATTATATTGCAATGGCTGCTGCATCATTATCTGGTGTTAGCCTTTCATCTCCAACACTCTTATCCAACATTTCTGATGCACCAGCCATCAAGTCCCCATGGCTAAAACTAAGCCAACCATGGAGCAACAGGTCCAACCAATATGGTTCAGGTCGAATGGTGGTTCGAACCATGGTATCCAAACCAGACCTCACAGGGAAGGTGGCTGAGAGCATCAAGAGCGCAGAGGAGGCGTGTGCAGGGGACCCCGTAAGCGGAGAGTGCGCGGCTGCATGGGACGAGGTGGAGGAGTTGGCTGCAGCAGTTAGCCATGCAAAAGACAAGGCCAAAGAATCTGACCCCTTGGAGGAGTACTGCAAGGATAACCCTGAGACCAAGGAGTGCCGCACTTATGAGGATTGATTTACACAAATTGCTGGAATCTTTTCGGGTTACAACTTTTTTATATATTCGAACTTTGAATACTGTTAGATGCTTTTAAGTTGATATTTTTTTATTTGAAGTTTACCAATTATGTGAGATTATAGCATGTGTTGTAATTATGAATACTTAATTACTTACATAGTAACACATACTTTCTCACTTGGTGTATCTAATCATCAGTATTTTCTTATAATGTTGAATATGATTATATCCTACATAAGTGATGATCTCTTAACACATACTTGCGGATTAAGAGAGATGCTGAAATGTTACCGTACCTAGGCACCTATGACAGCAGGCGGAGCAGAATAATATTTTTTTTTTTTTTTTGCAAATACTAATTAGCTCAAATGCATAATTGTCGTAGCAGAGAGCAATTACTAAGCGGTCGTTTGGTTAACATTAAAAAACTCGAAATACCAAGGAAGTGTCATTTGACATTCTTATTTAGTTAAACAAAAATAAGAGATGTTAAACTTCCTTGAAAAATTGAATTCCCATCAAACATAGGAAGTCGCTTACCAATCTTCCCTTGGTGCCTTGCAATTTCCATGGTGAGTGACTACCCGTACGAGACCAAACAAAATTTATACTTCCTAGTTATTGTAGCTTCCATTGGAAATATAGTTTATATAGGAAATGCAACTTCCATAGGAAAAAACTTTTTATTGCAAACCAAAAGAACACCAAGTGTTTTAGCGAAGTTCTATAATTTTTCACAATGTCCAGATCCCAAGTTTGTGGGTAGTATGATATATGCTAAAACGGCTGGGAGGACAGGTGCAGTTTCTGCCTGTGGATTGCAGATAGATCCATTTTATTAGTACTAAATATACACACGTCAGGGAAAATTTCAAATTGGTTAATAAATGTGAGTTTGGGAGCGAGTCCAGGCAGAGTTTGTAGCTGAAACTGATCGAAATTCAGGATCAATACATGTTCTGCTCAACGAAAATTAATAACCAGTAGCTACGGCATTACAGAATTGACTGAAATAAAGAAATTATCAATTACATATAATATATTATTAGAATTAACGAAGATTATGAGAGGACGTGCAAATAAATTTTATTATTCAAGAGTTTGACAAATGAATCAAGCAAAAGGCCAAATCCTAACCTGCATATCTTATTTCACATACATATATGATCAGCACTCGGCAACATGCACGTACAATTAACAGGAAATAGTGACTAGGTTTATTCATCGACAACAACACTGATTTCACCATTATCGAGCATGTCATAGAAATGTCGTCTACTCTTCTTCATTTCCCAGTGTTGCTTCTTCCAACAACTAGCTGCGGCGAATCCCATGACAGTTGCCACTACTATCTCCTTCACCAGATTAGGTCCCCTCAATGTTTCATGAACGATCCTTGGTCCTGCCCCCATATTACGTGTTCTTTAAATTCGATTCTGTCTATAGCTTTTATGCAACTGTAATCAAACCCCTGGAATTACTCAAATAATCGCAAAATCAATGATTAGTACTCTCTCCAATATTAACAGAACAAAAAAGAGCGAGGCATATAACATAAAAAGATTACATTGTATAGAAACCACATTGTCAAACAATTGTTAAAGATCTGAAAAGATAATGAAGCAATGATAATGCAAGACTAGGGTGAGAGAGTGACCTGAAAAAAAGTACAAGAAGGTAAATTACTCGTAAAATGTGAAGCTTAAACTTACATGGATTAGTATTTTAATTTCAGGTGTTTGACTGATTCTTGTAATATATATATAGACATCTGGGAAGAAAGATATCGGTGGAGTAAATTTCTACGGATATAAAGTAACAGAACGAATTGGTCCAACAAAGAATGTACTATTCAGTTGCAATATGCATGCTTTTAAATAAATTAACTTTTAAGTCCATATTTAAAATATAATTGTTTGGTAGTTTATATCCAAATTTCAAATAAATTTACTTTAGTCTACCTTTTCTTCCCAACTACGTGCATGTCTATTCTCCACTGGTATATTGTGCTCAATGCTCATCAGTTTAGAGTTTCCATATTGTCTTATTTTGCGTGTATTGTATTATGAAACGAATGAAGAATAATTACTGACTGTTTTATATATGGACACTTAAACTTACAACTACTAGTTAAAAAGTTAATCATGCAACCACCTGCAAACGACAATCTTTTAAGCATCCAGCAGCTTACATATTGTATTAAGGCATAGGAAAGATAAAAAGCACATATCAAAGTTCAGAAGTTCTTTTGCTGTCTTATTGCTGATAGATGTGCATCATCAAAGAGCAGCTGTTCTACATCTTATTCTGTAACATACCACAGTTTTAGCCTCACAAGAGTCTTAAATAAGGGGGGAAAAGGAAAGGAAAAAGAAGAGGCTGCATGGGTATATAGTTTTACATTACAGTTGAAATGAATTAGCAATAAGCCTATAAGCTATGAAGCATGACATTTTGTATAATTAATTGTGTATAAATCTTGTAAAAATCAATGAGACTGGTGTTTCTTGGCCCGGCCTTGAGAAACTGACACATCATCTCCCTTCCAACCCTCAGGTCTACGAGCCCATTCTGGTGCTTGATCAGGTCCGTAACGATAATCATAGAATAGCTCTTCGCTTGCTTCAATACGCTCATTCGCAAAAATGCCAACTCGATGATCACCCGCCACGAGCATAACCTGAAGATGGACTTTCTTAGATCAGCTTTATCATAATAAATACACAAATACTTGGACATGATAATTAATTCAAGTTAAATACCTTTGCATAGCAGTTAGGATTTGATGAGTGGTTTGCGAATTTAAGTTTGTCTCCTTTGCGGTAAGCATCAAGGACATACTGCAGAAAAACAAAAAAAAATTGGCTGCAATAAGATTTTGGATGCTACAGTACAAACACTACTGTTTCATTGCTTGCAGTCTTTTACTTTCCTAACGCAAGTTTCTGCAAATGTGAACATAATGGAACTTGGGAAGTCAAAGAGGATTGACTAAAAAGTTTTAATTGAGGCTGTAGAGGATTATTTAAAGTAATCCTATTGATGTTTTCCCGCTACTTCTTTCGACCTTATATGTTTATCATGTTCTTTGCAACATAGAAACACGGGAAAAAAATAGTGTTGGATGAAAAATGCCACTGCACTTGAGACAGCATCAAAATTTACTTGATTTATGTACCACAACATTTGTTCATATATCACAACATGTTGTTCAAATACTTCATTTCGAAGTTAAAAACTTAAAATATACTACTATGCAAAATAAACAATATTGAGAAATTGTGGATCCTAAGTTAAAATTTAATACTATGCAAGATACATAATATTTAGTAGCGGTAACTTGCCTGTTCATTCAAGTCAAAAAGAAATGATGAGTTTGCACGGTCATAGATCTTCCCTCGCTTATCAGCTTCTCGGTGTGAGATCAATTCACCAGTATATTCTCCAAGATAGTCATTCTTGTTGACGGGATTCTGTAACAAAGTGGATAAGTGATACATTTTGGAAAAAGAAAAAAAGTTCCTAACTACTGAGAAAGTACGAGACAAGTGTGCTTTCCTACCTTCAGAAAGGCTCCCCATCCAGCAACATCAGATTTCGCCAAGAGGATCTAAAAGGCAAAAAAGAAAATATCAACTTGTACAAAGCTTTTTACAATGGCTTATTAATGTTGAAAATTCCATAAAATAATTACCCTTTGCTGCTGTCTAAGAAGGAGTCTCATATTTCCACAATGGCCATCTCCTCTTCGAGGCGGTTCACCTAATGAGCCGTCACCGCAACTGCAAAATATACAATTAATTCTTCAGTGACAGAATCCATACACAGATATATTTATGTGAAGTGGTTAGTCCTGAAATAGAATCAGATAAGCTCCTATAAATTCCAAATAAGTTTTCTTTATCACATATTAGCATCATATATGCAAGAAACTATTATTCAAGAGATCAATATAGATCGAAATTATTCAGCGAGTGGAGGTTTCAAAACTTAAGGTAGATAAAGAGGAGACTAATTACCTAACCCAGCAATTCCGGCAAACATCAGGATCACATTCACGTCCAGCAGCAAAGCATGGGCACTGCCGACTTCTGCACTGACTCTTCGCACAGTGGCATCCTCTGAACCTATTTTTGCAGCTTTTTGAGCACCTGAAGATTTCATAATTTTGATATGTACAAGGCAATATGAATTAGTCTGTTTCAGATCATCTAATAAAAAAAGTAGAAATATAAGATAAATCCAGCTAGCAGATGGAAGTGTACAAACATGCCGCGTGTCTATGTTGGCTGAAACTACACGCATCTTATGATGTTCTTGGTGAACAAAGTTAATTACTCAATTGCTTTTTTAAACTTGACTTACCCACAATACTTTTCACAGCAAGTTCCGTTTTGATGACAGGGGCACTGTTTTCCACATATAGAGTCGCATCCACATGGTATATATTGTTTACAAGACTGATTTTTTCCATCTGCAATCCTTCTCCAAAATGATGGATGGCCAGCAGACTTCCAAGAGTACTTGAGCTTCCGTGTTTTGCCCCTCCTACGAAATAAACGCGACCTTGCTGGAATACCTTGTTCCTGTGATACACAATAATCACAAACATGAATAACAGTATATTAGGCGGAGCAATTAATTTTATCAAGAATGTATTTGGTGTGTAGGGCACTGGGCACCAAGTTTGACAATTCGCATAATTGCAGATGGAACCTCAGGAAACATGAATATACTTGTCCTTTGTCTCTTAACCAGTCAAGCTACATTGATGCGACTTTAGAATTCTTGAATCCAACTCAAACATATTGCTATACTTGAGACAGCTATTAAGTATATTCACTGGATGAATGAGTAACCCTCTGTTGATAATTTCAAACTACTTATCTTATTAAAAAAATTTGCACAAAATTTTGTGCTGTAGCCCAGGGGAAAATATCTTATACTATAATCATCAAGATTTATTCTGACTTGAGCTATTAATATTAATATTATTTTTCTTTTTGGCGTAAGTTGCAATACTTATTCAATAAACATAGGATAGCAATATTTATCAGACCTTATGCTCAGACACTCTCTTCTTAACCACTACCACATTTCAAAAGCTTAGATTAATACTGATCAGAGATCAGAGAATCTGAGATTTTGAAACAACAGTGTTCGACTTTCTTTATGTACGACTGACTTCAATCATGGGACAATGTAACTTAAAACTTAAAAAAGGAGATTCCCTCTAGCTTATGAGGTCTGATGGGTCATACTAGTCGCTTTCTTCATATTATTAGTTTTTAATGAGCAAATGGAGAGGAGAAAGTGGGGTTCAAAGCCAGAAACACATACCAGTTTATTTGCATCAATGCTACCATCGCCATCAAAGAAAGAATTTGATATGGCAGTGGATCCTTGAGACATCGCTGCTGCATCATGATTCATGTAAGTAGATACCTCTAAGCAAGTCTTCAGGCCAGGAAGTAAATTCCTTGCTATTAGGCAACTGTGAAGCATGTGAAACCTCAACATTGTAAGCTACAGTACAATACAATATTCCTTATACAGAATACAGAAAATTAATTATAAACTTTTAGTTTTATATATGTAAATTCAACATAATATAATAACATGTGTTGGGTGGAACATAGGTATTATTGCATATCTACAAAGCACGCAGATATGTTATGTTTCCATTAGCTGAATTTTCGCTCGAAAGTGTATCAGGGATGGTAGTAACATATGTTCAATCTTTTTTAGATGAACAGCAATAGAGCTTGAAATTCTAATTTACACACATATTAACTTGGTCAATTCTATAGAAATATACGACGACATGTTATATATTCCAAAAAACATATGTTTACCTGTTTCTTCCAAAAATTTCTATACCCTTTAAATATAACTCTTTTTCAAGGGGTTTCCACTCACTGCTATTTACTATCCCTTTTGTCTGAGAACCTACAAGTTCAGATGCCTGCATTATCACAACAAATAGAGATAAGCAACTTCTTTAGTTCTATAACTACTGTCTGCATCCTGATTCTGAGGTCAGTTAACATTTACAATGAGCACCTCACCTTGTCCAAATCATAGCTAGATGATGTACTGTCTATATTTTTGGTGGATGAACCGAAATCGTCTTTTTCGATTTCCATAATGTCCAGATCTGCTATTTTGATACTAGACCTGTCGTCCTCAGCTGAACTAGTTTTGGCTTCCATAGCAATTTCATTAGGATCTGGTAACATTTTTTGTTTCTTAATATAACCTTGAGAATCATTAGAAGAGTTTGTCAAACTCTCTTGTAACTCGGGTGTTTGCCTTGAAGACTTGCGTTTTCCTGTATCCATAATTAAAATATTTAGCACTGAGTTTTTGGGTACCACCAGAAAGAAAGAAAAAAAAATCTATATATAAACAAGCAGGTACCCCAAGGGTGTCTGTTCAATACCTGATTCACCAGCAATCAAGGAAATTGGATCTGAGCATTCCTCTTCTTTACTTCCAATCTTAGCAGAGGAATTGACGAGTGAACTATCAGGCAAGTCTTTGGCAATTCTTAACTGCATAATCAAAATTGAAAAAAAAAAAAAATACAACACAACACACCTTCACTCAGAAAAGCCATACAAAATGGTAATAAAAATTATGATGGAAGTAGAACACTATGTAATTATGTACAATTGGGGATATAAAGAAAGCGTGTTCTTGCAATGATATTCCATAGACATAACACAAAAATTCAAGAGTATCAAATTAATGATATGCTGCTTGTCACGTCATGAACGTTATCATGAAGGCTACGTACTATTGTATCAGAGTCTAGAGACCATGTTAGCAATCTACTAGTTAAATAACACTTTATGATCAACATATCTGAATGCTTTGATCATGCAAATGAAGAGTGATTTTTTAAAGCAGAAAACTGTCCCAGAAAACCAAATATGAATGTATCAAGCCTTCCCGTGCAATTTACTTGGTTACTAAAAGGTCCACAGAGTATCCAAAGTCAGTTCGTAATTTTCTTCAAATTTCTTTATCTTCACATGTATCATACTATATACATGATTTGAATACCATACATAAGGAAATTGCATTACAGGAGACTAGGGGTGTGACCAGGAAATAGCTAATACATCAGAGCACAAACCCACAGACAAAAGACTAGATCAAGCATACAACATATTGTAGGGAACTAGACCTTAATTTCCACGTAGTGCACAAGTCAAGCTTAAGATTCCATAAATCTTGGGGTTCACTCTATCATTACACGTTTGATAAAGCACCTGCTTCCATTTCCAGACCATTATATGTAAATATGTACTTTGTCAACCTTTTTAGCATATGTTCTTTTTTACTATGGCATCCTCTCTCCCAGAGAGATGGTCGCAGACTCGCAGATGTGACCTCTCAGATTATTAGTAAAGGCAGCATCATCCCAATATTTTCCTAATATTTTCTTTTTAAAAAATTTGATGCCTACAGTTATATCCTCCCAAGTCCCAACTAGGGGACAACATTTAAGGCTGGCTCTCATGCTAGCCCCATTCCATCCTCGGGCTTTTCACCCCTTAGTTACCCTAATTCTAGCACAGCAGATCTCTCTTTCCTAAAAACATGCTATGAGCTTAAGCTTAAACTTGCACTCTCCAAGGGGTCAGCTTCTGGAAGTGTGACACATTTCACTCTCTATCTCTCAAGTTCCCTACTTAGGGATGACTATTAAACTGCCATCAAAAGCACATTACAAACTCTACTTCATGAATAACAGAACTGATTTAAGTTGGCATAAGAATTTCATCCATATAAATATCCAAAGGAAAAGACCTACCTGGAGATAACAATGGTTACTGCATGGTTTACCATCATCTTCAGATTCAGATACATATGGCTGTTTTTCACTCTGTCCAGAATTTTTTTAAAGATTAACAGATGAACACACAATTAACTTGAAATTAGAAAAGAATGCATCACTTACAGAATTTACTAGACCTTGAGAACAACCGTGCAGTCGACAATCAAATACCTGTTATAAAGACATACAACACGTAATATTCAAAAAAAGTATCAATATGCATAGTGAAACTGTTGAATATGAAACTGGACATGGTTAAGTTGAAGTACCAAACAACGACGACAGAAAAGATTATCCAGAGAATCCAAATTAGCACCAAGGCTTTTTTCTAGATACATGCTTGTGTCAGGCCTTGTTTTCTCAGAACTGGAATTTGGTCTTTGTTTTTCCTCGTGGCTTCTCTTGAGCACGCCGTAGCGTTCCTGCTTATCACATGTATAACATCCTTTAGCAGTGAATATGATGAATCAACAGAAACTTCAAAATTTAAACAGAAAATGCTAAATGGTATCAGTGACAGTTTAAAAAACTTTTACTTGTATTATCTAGCATAATTTGACATACTAAAAAAATCATTAATAGAGTGCATTATTGCGTGTACCAAAATTTCAGAAGAGCTTCCACTAATAAAATGTGTCAAGACGTTCAGCACTTCCTCACTTAGTTCATGTTCTTCGGCAATTGTCCTATAAGATTTAGCAAAACATATATATTGCTTAAAAAGCTTCCTAGGATGCAGATAAAATGTACATGAAGTAAACAGAGATCATTAAACTGGAAACCAGGACAGTTTCCTGGTCAACTTACCTGACACTTTCATTTTGCACAGTTTAAACCAAAAAAAAAGTATGGTGAAAATTAAAATTTATCCAGGCTCCGCAAATTATTACAAAATAGTGAGTGCAACAGAACATAATCTAAATTACCCTGAAAATTGTTTCCCTATCAGGTACTAAGTTGTGGTTCCGTTGAGAACTGATCTCTGAAAAATAAGAAAATATATTGTAATTATATCAACAATGTTGTCAACTCATTCTATTACAGTAGTTCATGAGAATTTTTTTTTACATCCCATTTCCTCCCTTTAGCATTTGAATGATATTCACTTGCAGTAACTTTGGCAACTTCATTCCTTGCATATTGTTCCAATTCCTAGCTTCTTCCGTCGTCGAGAAGGAAGACCATTTCTAGAAATTTCATTCTCTTTCCCAGAATTCTACTGACCTATGCCTTCTTTATCAGTATTCTTTTTCTTTTCTACTTCCGGTATTTGGAGCTATGGTGATTTTTTACAATTATGTTGTTCCTGTTTGTTCTCCTGATGATAATTTATTTCATTACCTAACAATGGTCAGAAGCATAAGTTTCACTAAAACAATGACTATTTTACCTTCCTGTTCTCACGTGTCTCATATATTAAAAATATAATGTAAAGGTGAAGTCCAAGTAAAAGCATGTGTAGGCATAGTTTAGAGCCTTACAAGCTTCTCTTTTGTCTATTTTATTAACACATAACCAAAAATTACTAATCAATATATTTTATTATATATAACTCAGACTAGCTCATACATGACCTTACCATATAATATGATCTTCCGCCTGAGAAAATTCATGTTTCTCTTCATCAGGTTCCGGTGTATCTTCCTCACTGTCACTACACACCAGTGCTTCGCTTCCATTTTGATCATAGTAAATACGTCTCCTCCCAACAACTGATTGGTCTTCGGCCATCCTCTGATTCCTGCACTGTGGAAACAATATTAAAAGGAAGTAGAGAAAGATGTTCTAAACAGCACTCCTCGATATCCAAACCAAACATATCGAGCAGTCTGCAGACGGTAAAATTTATGTTTGTAACCAAAAAGTAGTAAAGCGGCTGATTTTGTAAAGCACATTCCGGTAAACTCTCCAAATCATGTTGAAAGGGTTTTTTAAGAATTAAGGGGGTAAAAACTTCACACAACAAACCAAATATATTCATTTATTCTTTTTTCTGGTTATACTTTTATCTATAATCCTTTGATCACCTAGCCAAAGAACTTCCATCAAACAATCAGATAAATCGATACAGATGAAAGTGCCAAAAGACAAAACAAAGCAGACAACTGGGATATGTGTATGCTTACTTAGCAAAAAGGCAAAAGTGCACAGAGTAGCATTAGATCACTATGTGTCACGGCCAACAGGAAAAAATTTGTATCTCAAAGAAGAAAAAGCCAGAACATTTATCCACGTGTTGTAGTATAATAGCTAGTCAATTTAGTTTAAGGCAGAAATGAAAGACAGAATGATCCTTGATAAAACCACATATGAAAATAATGCAATATATACTAATTCTATTTAAGATCCTAGATTCCCAACCAGTTATAATCTAAGAAAAAAGAAAACAAACAAATCTGGGAGTAGCATTTTTTGCTGAACATTTCTCCCTTTATCAATGTCCGGTTGAAATTTGAAGTAGCTTGAGACTTGGGTGTAGATATGCTTTAGAAGTGATTTTACTAGGGGAGTTCTGAATTGCTCGTGTATACGTATTTCCATATTAATTGAGAATCTGAGAATTTTTGAAATTACCCAAGTAATTAGGACATTAACTAGCCATATCGATCGCTCTAGAGAAAACTTGAGTGAAATGTAAGTGGATGGTGCAATTTGGAATAAGAATACACATTTGGTGCGAGGTGCTCTGTCTTAAGTATAAATTGTGTATTGGCGTGTTTTTGAGTAAAGAAATGGAAGACCAAATACATATTTTTTCTCAAAACTGACAGCAAAAAAAGACAGAATTTCACAGCAACGTACCTGTCCAAAAATATCCACGTAGTATAAGATGGTATCTTTTCAACAAGTGGTAGCTTGGCACTTGTCGAATAAGTAGCATCTTGACAGTTAAAAATGTCCTTGTCTCCCAGTCCCTGAGCAATTCCACCATATGTATGGAGAGGGTTTTCCATTCTTGCAGTAAGCATATTGCCTAAATCACTTTTTTCTGCGGATGAAATATCATAGTTGGATCCATTTGCTGTCACAGGAGATACATGACTGTCGAGCTTCTGTCTGTTTGTTTGAAATATTTCCTGTGATACAAACAAAGATGCATGAATCTTAATTCACGAAAAAAAAGGATGCATGAATCTCTAAGCATTGTTGACCAGGAGATAAAACATAAAAACAACAAATCAACTTACTTTGACATATAGAATCCTGTCTGCTTGAATCTGCTTCTCCAATTTAAGTATTTTGTGTTTCACAGATGCTACTACATCACTAACCTGTTTCAAAATTAAGACATATGAACCTATGGAATCGAATTAAACTCCATAATAGTGAGTTGTAATAGAGGATGGAATTTAATAACAAACAGGAACTTCTACTCTTCCAATTTAAATACATTGCGTTCATTAAGGGGGCCGGATATTTAAACTATGTTTTGTTCCTTTTCCTTCTTTGATAATTACGAACTCCAAAGTGACAAAGATTCATTATTGGCTGTAAATCTATAACAAAATATACATCTATTATTCCACTATAATTTCTATATTAGAAATCTATCTTGATTCCGTATATACGAATTATTCTAATGATCCAAAAAATAATTTTCAGCCTTTCCAATTGTAAAATGATAATCTAGAAATGCCTGATACATTGAAAAATAATGAACTTTTATTCACTTCTACAATTCAAGATTCTCTTCTAGGTTAAGCAGAGGAATTGAATTTCTGTTTTAATTCTTCTGCAAATCTTGTACGGGAAAACGTTAAATCTTCGCAACTTAATTGTTAATCAAAGGGTACGGATGAGCATTACTTTTACGCAATAGGAAATATCAGTGTTTGGGCCAAATATACGACTTTTGTTTACAAATATAATTCCTCGAAAAAAGGAACCAACAAAGAGAAAATTCTAAATCCTAATCACCATAAACATAAAAAAATCAATCTTGAAAATTAATTGGTTTGTTTGGGAACTGAAATTCATCTAAAATTCTTAATCCGGAACAAATGACATGGAATTTGGACATAAACTAGATTCAATTGGAAGACATTCAATATAAGCATAAATTAGAGAATTTCACGCGACAACTCCATTTGTGTCATATGAAATGAATTTCATGTTTCCAAACACAATCACGCATTCGGTTCAATTACATAAAATCCAGCCAATACAGGGCAATCGGATTCGAATTTCTTTTCACAGACATTCTAAATCAAGAATCCCACAATCATTAAACCCAAGAATCATTTCAAAAAGCTCAAAACACCAAGGGGCAATCAAGAATAAAAAAAAGGTAGCATCTTTATCACTCCAAAAAACAAGGGGCAATCAAGAATCAAGAAAAGTTTGCATCTTTATCACTCAAAAAAACAAAAATGGCAACACAATCTGTAAACAATTTCAAAATCAAAAATGGGATGTCTAACAATTAAATCATACCCAAAAGTAAAATCAACAAAACAATCAAGATTACATATGCAAACAGTACAATTAAAAAACAGAGGATAATTAAAATTAAAAGAAAAGAGATAAAAAAAAAGAAAAAGAGACAAACTTTAGCTTTGGATGAAGAATCAGAGGTTGATTTAGAGACCATAGCTGCAGGAGATGAACGCAAATTGATCAAGACAGGAGGGACGTCGTAACGTTAACGCATACTATGTATGATACTAGGTGTAGTGTCTGTGTGTGTGTTTGATGTTTCTATTTATTATTGTTGGGGCATGGTATGTGTGTTAACGTTTGTACTTGCTGGGGTCAGTTACTGCGGTAATAATTGTAGTAGTTGTGTCAGATGCTCAGGTGAAAATGGATGATTTACTGCTGCTGTAGTGCAGTAATATTTCAATCAAGTACACTGTACTTTTTTCATTCCTTCAGTAATTTTGGTTAAATATGTAATTGTTGACAAATGAGAAATAAAATAGTTTTAAAATATACCCCTTCAAAAAGGAAAAAAATCTCAAAAATACTAAATTATATTCCCTCAAAAGGAGAACAATTTATATGTATTTATTGATACAAAAGCGTACTTATACAAAACCGTAGTGGGAGATCTAAAGATTATTGTTTTAGGAAAATCAAAGAATCTTCTCAATATTATTTTATTGATGGGAGATTCGGGGGTACTTTTACAAGTTTTTTTTATGTTGGCGGGGTGATTATATGTTGTGTGTATGAATTTCGGTTATCCATTTGATTCATCAATTTAAGCGATTCTGGTTGTGTAAAAATTTGCGTATTTTTATTTTTATTTTTAATAAAATTGACTAAATTTATTTTGAGTAACTTATTCTTTATTATTACGTTAATTGTTATACGCCTCTAAAATGAACTAGAACAGATGCAAATATATTATTTATTCGTACTCAAGATGCATATCTGTACTCAAGATTATACATGAGTTTATTCGTTCACAAACAGTTTGATACTCGGTTAGGAAAAGAAAATCAGATTTATATTCGATCATACACGAGTCAATACATATACAATATTGAGATTCAATTTATAATAAGCTGAGTCTATACATAATTTAATTAGACTCGAAAGTTTGTAAATAAGTTCGATTATAATATTTATGTTCATTAATATTGTTTTTAACATGATTATATATTTTTTTTGAAATTGGAAATGGTAAAAATTTATTGTTAACTTTTTATTTTGACATTAAAACTTAGTAAAGTATCTATTTTATGTACTAGTTTCTTATTTATTAGATGAAGAAACAATCAAAATGCATGAGAATATTCGTCGGTGAAATATGAGTTTATAAGTTGAGTTGTTCGTGAACTATACTTATATATTGTTCGTGAGCAATAACTTGTGCGACAGTTCTCGAAAATTTATAAATAAAATTTCTCTTTAATAAGTCGAATTCAAATAAAAATTTTGCCCTAATAAAAATTTCATTTCTAGTTCGAAAAATTTTAAAGAGCAGAAACATAAATGATTTCAGCTCCATTCCATTTATTTACAATAAGTTTACTAGTAGGTAACATAAAAATGAAAATGTTATTGGTAGTTCCCAAATTAGTTCCAAAACGACACTAGAAAAACACTTTGTTATAACAAATATTCAATAAAAATGGACTCCATCGTTCACGCTAAAAAAGTTAAATTATTTCAGCCAAGTTATTTACCAACATTTTTTAAACCTATTTTTATACCTTCAGCCCAACTTCATAGAAATTTCCAAAAAATTCCTGCATCACTCCGAAGAAGCAAACTTACCCTCCTCTCCTCAATTGTCAAAAGAACAATAATTATGTGAGAGAATCAAGAAGAATCATCTAATGTAGTGGGGAAGATGGAGTGGAAGAATATAGGCAAAAAAAAGAGAGTAAAGTTTGAGCCTTTGATGGCAGACACTATACTCTGCCTGCAAAGATCCCAGAAAAATGAAAAATGGAGTACTCGGGGCTCCACTTAAATCAATTATCTCTGACCACACACATACATGACTCATGCGCGTGTGTGTGCCAGTGTGCAGTGAAGAGGTTATTGCATGTAATCTGTTGTATCTACATTTATGATAATTCAAGGCCCGTAACTTTGTTTTTGTTTTATCATTTGGTAGATTTTGAAACAATGATCCGACTGCAACATGCATTGTGTATGTAAACATCAAATTCTAATCCACATTCTAATTTTATTGTACTTATATAGAGCATGCAAGGTCAGTCTAGTTTTTCAAATGCATTTGCACAGCATTTGTAGAGTAACTTATTACTTGCTGCATTCAAGAACCATATGACTGGATCCCCATCTCACTGAATTCTCCAGGCATTGTTATAATATTTACTCTTTTGGTCATAGTTTGTTAGCTATGTGTTAATCAGAATTACAGAAGTGACAGAACATCAACCAACCGGTAAAGAGTAGTATTTACTCGAGTTCAATAACCTTTTGGAGATCTACTACATAATAGTAATATGTGTTGGTAATGCATTCATATTGTAGAAGGTTCCAACTCAGGAGATGTGTTCGGTTGAAGACTTCACTCCGGGTTCCTTCCATCCAGGATCCGACAATTATACACTGCCGATTTATATTGCTACTGCAGTCTGCATAAACTCCGACAAGAAAATTGCTAGTGGCAGACTGATTTAGTTTGATAAAAGGAAAATTTTCTTAATAAAATTTCCACCATTCCTTATCCTGCAAAAAGTAAGTTTCTGAACACTATGATCTTTGCCCTTCAAAAATCCCTTTATCGAATTATCTACATGAAGCAAAAGGCTGTTCCACATTGCTTTTTAAAAATGGTTTAGTTCCAGATCTCTTCTATGGAAATTATCCCCGCCCATGCAATCTTCCAAGCAATCAAAAGATGCAATATTGAAGAGAAATCTGATCCACTTGGATATTGTTTGTGCTTTATTGATGAGTTTGGAATTAAAGCATGCTTTTTCAGTTTCTACAAAATATAGTTTCTTTAGTATTTACTAGTATGCTTTGTTGCCATCAGAATGCCAATTTCAAGCAAACAAACGAAGGATTACTACTATGTCTACTAACAGCACATGAAGTTGGTTCGGTTCTCCTGAAAGATCTCTCATAAATAAGTTGGTGATTTTAAAGAAATATTTATACAAAGGTTCTGTCCGACACACAAATTTTGAAACATGAACTTGATAAAATTATATTTTCCTGTCTTATTTCCCTTATAGTTTGTCAAATGTGACTGGATGTGGAAAACATTACTATTTTCTGGTGAATGTCAGGGAGAGTAGACAAAACCAAAACGACAACCTAGCTGTTTGATTTAATGTCAAAGATTTGGAACTCAAAAGTGTGTATTAGAAAATCCCCCATGTTCTTATAAACTCATCGTTTAGCTTGATACTTCTCAGTTTGACTGTATTCGTCTTTCTTATTCTCCGTTACTGCTTATTCTCTGTTACTGCTAGGCAGTGTCATATTTTATGCAATGGTAGCTATATTTGAGTAGATTTAAGAAGAGGTTTTTGTGTGCAGGAAACTGTAATCATAGTTTTTGTGGTGTTTATACTTAATTGTACCTGACTTTTTTCGAAAGAGAGAGTGCTCAGGGTCTGATGTACTGCTCTAAAGTTGCAAGTTGGTCTATGGTCTAGAACCATAGGGTATGCTTTTAGTTTGTGATGTTCGAAATACAGCAACCAAACATTAGATCATGCAGTTGCGGTTAATTTGGAGATACTTTAAGTTGTGCTAATATTTGAGCCATCATACTGTTTCAGTTTCTCAATCTTAAATTCCTTCCAGTCCTAAAAGCTTGCAGATTCAAATTATATGCTAAGAAAGACTCCCTGTATCCCTGGTCACTGATTATTTTCCTGCCACTAATTTAACAGAGGACACTCAGGTCTCTATCGGTTAAACTGCAGGACACTAGCAGAACTGAAGATGAAGCCGATGCTGCTGTTTGGCATAGCACTGTAGCAGGTACGGTTGCATACTTACATAAGTCCGTATTTACAATATTGATACCAAAACCTTGTTAGATAAATGCATAATGATTTTGTAAGTTAATGTAACTTTGCAGGGGCTAGAGATAGTTTTTGGAGTACACTTGGTAAGTGACAAGTATATAAAATATAAAGATGGTGCATGTCTCATGTCTGATGTGTGAACCTAAGGTAGCCTTTTATTCCATTAAAAAAAAGTGAAGGTTATATGATTATCTTTTTTTTTTTTTGAAAACAGGTTATATATCTATATAGCTAATATTGGTGTCAACTAAGATTTATTTTTATGCACTTATTGCCGCAATGAATTTGCATGACATATATTGTGCTTGTGATTTTTCACTTTGATGAAACAGTGTTCCATACCACCTTTCTTGATGGAGCATTACTGGAAGCAATTATCTTATACTAGGGAATGAACATGATCTTTTTCCAGAAACAATCTATCTAGTCTAAATAGATGTCTAAATAGATGTAAGAGTGCAAGACTATGTACAATTGACCTGCAGACAGTTATTTCTGTGCTGCTTGCAGTAATATGCTCACTTCTTTTTCATTTTACTAAAAACAGGGTAAGTATGACAACAGAAACAATCTTTCTGTCTCTCAAACCTTACTAGCTTAAAGAATGAGTGGAACCACAGGCGACATATATATCAGCAAGAAGGGGTCCAAATTTCATACTTTTTCATCATTTGCACAGGAGAGTTTGGAATTCCCTTCTTCTGCCTTTCTTGGAAGCAGTAGCAGTATAGCCTGTAAAACACCTTTGACCACCCTAATCATCCCAACTGTAACAATTAGGTAATACAACCACCACCCCACAACATCTGCCACACCAACACCAGTCAACAATTGTCGCTTGACCTCTCCAATAACAACGATGGCTTCAACCTCGTCCTTCAATCTCCACCACCACAAATAACTAAAGCTCGCCGCTAGGAGCACCCTCCCTGCCCACCTTTCCTCTCTTCCAGAACCAAATACTGTGTCATCAACTACTGGCTTCACCACAGTCCTGGACCAGTGAAGCATTGTCTCGTGTAGCCCAAAGAAGAACATAACTCGACTCAACAAACTTCTTTCATAACCAAAGTTTGAACCAGTAACTCCTTCCCCTATGCTACCTTCAATACCCAATCCTACAAGAATCTGTAATGTACAAATAAAAATCCAAGCTGTATAGATGTGGGGACGTACGACAGGCTCTTGACACTCTGTCGAAGGAATAACAATCCTACCATTACTCAAGCCATGTAGAAAAGCCGAAACACTTACAGTAGACACAAGTACATGGAGAAGAATTGGATTAGTGTATAAAAAGACAGAGAACAATGCAGAGAAAGGTCGATCATTTAAATAAAAGGTCGAATCAAGAAGATACTGCGCCGCACTCAACCTAGCTAGAAGGAGAAATGAGAGTGGAAGGAGGAGGCTGAGCAGAGTGGTGGTGAGAATTTGAAAGGCCTCCTTGAATGTATCAGAGGCAGATGCACTCTTCTCAGCTGGTTCACACAATTCCAACTCCATTTTATCGAAATGTCGAAAAAATAAAAATCCAAGAAAACAAAACAAGTGTAATAGAATGTTTTGCTTAGAAAGTAATGTGATGAGGCAATGCAAACACACTACAAGGTCCTTATATATAACAAGTTAAGGTGGTTTCCACGACCTGTTTAGAAGTTGACATGGGGCATGGTCTAATTCCAAGCATTTGGTCAGGGACATTGTTTACATTGACTTGCACATATGCAAGTCTTCAAGAAGCTGCAATACTTATTGTAATTCTATACAAGTTGTTGTAAAGTCAAACAATGGGTTTGGCTCTTTGTTTGTGATAATGAAACATATTTCAACTGATAAAATTATAGTAATATAGTACTTCACCTTACAAATTCTCAATAATCCATCATGTTATATTATTATATATTAGGCACAGGTTTGGTGAGATGGGAATGAAAACATAATGCACAACCAATAGGAATCAAGAAATCTTCAATTGAGTAGATATATTATGACGACAAAATGTTTATAGAGAGAAAATGGAGGCGATGTCCTTTGACTAACAAGCGCGTAGTGCCTTTGGCAGGCCTAATATATTTAGGTACAAACCATGTTTATCCATAGCATATTGTTAAAATTAACAAATATTGAATATTAGTAGTAGTACATCGGCGGGCGTCGATAATGAGCGGACTTTGTGACATTTACATGACATGATACGAGTTGCAACACATTAGAAAATTGCTCATGGCTGTAAATCTACGGTGGACTTATTTCATTTTTGTTAAGAGGCATGAAAATGGTGATGCCCATTTATTAATTTATTGTAGTGTAGTTAATTTTTTCTCTGCACATATGCCTTTAAAATGAAACCGCACATGTACATTTGTATATACTTGGGCAGTATCAAATATAGCAAAACACAAACACCTAAAACAATCACATCGAAAGAATCCTGTAAATCCATGGGACAACTTTTCGAGTAGTGTTCGATCGATTACGTAGGTGTAACTTAACTCGGTAATTAGTAGTGAAAGTTATTTAGAAAAAAAAATAAAATAATCAGGAGTCAGAATAAGTGAACCAAAGAATTACTTGAAATATTCATAATCCGATTTGCGAATAATTAATATTTAATACTCATTTGTCAAAAACAAACGAAAAAAAGAAAGGAAGAGGAATTACTATCCGTTCTCTATGCCGGACCCGCTACTACTACTTTGCACTGTATGTTCAATGGTTAGAGAAAATTGAAGAATGCCCTACCGTATTCGAATACAAGCCCGATGAAAATTATAGTATAGACACGTCATTGTTTTAGTTTCAAAACCAGGTGATGTTAAATTAAACAAAAATCTACTGCGNTTGTGCAATCAATTGCTTTATTGAGTTTCATGCTCCTCCACAGTCTGTG
The DNA here is from genome assembly GCA_003724115.2 of Anethum foeniculum. NCBI lineage: Eukaryota > Viridiplantae > Streptophyta > Magnoliopsida > Apiales > Apiaceae > Anethum > Anethum foeniculum. Next base: position 16,222 of record PHNY01029564.1, on the reverse strand, counting down.
TTGGAGATTCTTGTAAGGGACAATTTGATGATCTAATAATATGATCCTTTTATTCAAAAAAAAAAAAAAAAAATCTACTGCGGTTAAACGTTAAAAATGAGATATGAGAGGTCATAATGAGAGAAAAACATTATACTCTGCATCTGGTATTCTAGTTAGCATCTTAATCTGTGTGTGTATTATTTTAGCGTCCAAGGCTGCGAGCAATAAAAAACTTTTTTTCCCTTTGGTGTGTAACACATTTTTGATAAAATGAAGCGTAGATCTTAAATAAGAATTGTTTTTCTTATAATTAAATACCAAGAGTCAAACCTTACCCTCTTTTAGAAAAATCATGATCACGACCACTGCACATCAAGATCTCGATCACTGCATCGACCATTTGTTGGTTAAATAAGAAATTGTTGAGCATGTATTTTGATGGGAGTAATATAACAAAGAGCGAGGAAAGAGTGAGAACAACTTGTGAGTTTGTCAATCTCTAGCTGATCATCTACTTGACTTATCCTCTTCCTGTCGCTCTCCCGTCTATTTGTTCATCTCTTGTTCAATCATTATTTAAAGCTCTGATTTTGACTATCCAACTGTTACCTTCTGCAACTTCCATGTGTAAGGTTTTCTTTTTTATAATGACAAATTTAGGAAGATAACATACAGGATTAGAAGCATTTAAGCAAGAACAGAAAGAAAGCTATTACGGAAAGCTGCTTCATCACTCATGATTGATTACATCTCAAACACAAAAAACATTCATCCCAAAAAGTTCAGAAACAAGAAACTCTTGAGTTCACAAAAATGGAACAAAAGAAGATCATGAAGGAAAATAAATGAAGCAGCAGTTATGTTCAAGGCAGAGCCTTGGAGCTAGTACTAAAATTATAAAATATTTCTGATTTTCCCTACTGCCAATCTTCTTCTCGTATAATTCTCATCACTAATNNNTATGATAATCACTAACATCAAGCATGACTAAGATAAACTAGAGAAATGTGTGTTGTTTGACCAAAACTAGATAACGCTCTTCGTTATCATCCTCGTTTCATGACATTCTCAAAACCCAAAACATAAAAGGTCNTCTATGATGAGTTTGGAGAACTGGCCATGTCTTCTTTAACAGGATTTGTGAGCAGCAGTTTCACTAGGGTTATAAATTTATACATTCCTACAGTAGTAGGCTAGTAGCTACTTATGAGTAATGGTACTGCCCTCACCTCCTCACCTCAAGAGCCTCACCAGGGGCCTTACCATACCACACTTCATAAACTAGTTGAAAGCAATTATTAAACAGAATAAAGATAAAGTAATTGTCATTTATGGAAGTAGAAATCAGTGGTGTTTACACCAAATTACACTATATAACTTCAACTGCTTGTCAACTGTAAATGAGATGAACTGCTTAACAAAATTCCTGAACATTATCATCATGTGGTACATATCTGACCCTCGCCCTCATTAAGATTTTAAACAAATTTAGTACAGTATCAAATTGCCCCCACCAGGCATTACAGATCAACATCGTATCAATGCACAAGTCTTATACACTGATATAATTAGGGACTTGCAGTAGCTGCTAGAGGCTGCAGAGCCTTAAGTGGATTCATGATAACACCGTCTATAAGACCATATTCTTTGGCTTCTTTAGCACTCATAAAAAAATCACGGTCCGTATCCTGGTTTATCTTCTCCAGGCTTTGGCCAGTGTGGTAGGACAGATAACCATTGAGATTTGCTTTGTGATGCAACATTTCATTGGCCTAAGCATAAGATGCGATCAATAATAATCAAGACTTTAATTGTACAATCAACAGAAATAACCCCTGGTAGTAGTTGATAAGCTTTTATTCATATAAATCAACAAAAAAAAAAAACTCTAATAGCAGTTGCCAAGCCTTTATTTATATGAACGCTTATTCAAAAAAACATTAGCCCGGTACACAACTTCATAAAAAATTGCCCTAGCCTAATAATAATAGATCAACGCAATGAAAGATAATTAAAGTAAGTCATTTGTCTCATCATTTGATTAAAATAGTAACGTACAACTACAACATGTTATAATAACTAATTGAAATTGTATTGTATTTATTTTATATAGATTATCAACACCATAATTAATTTCAAAGAATAACAATTTGAAATGGCCTTTTAAATGGGAACAAAACAAGCGAACAACTTTAAATATGTAATTCTTTGGCCATCTATCTGTAGATAACTTGAGCAAAATGTATTAAATTAATAGTGTAAGTGCATGTGGGGGCTTAATTATGATTAATAAAATTAAAAAATGAACTTCGAAGCCGAATGCAATATGTAGAGCCTACCAATCTTGCAACCAAACCAAGATAGTGAGCTAATATCAACAAAACGGTAACACGTCGTACACTAGAATAATCTGGCTATTTTCTTACTTGTTTCTGTAGTGTTTTTTATTACGGCAATTTTTATTTACACTTATCT
>PHNY01029564.1:917-11733 GCA_003724115.2 Anethum foeniculum | reverse complement strand
TTACATAGGATTATAAGGAGGGGATTATAATCCTTTAAAAAATGACTTGTTAGAGGGGATTAAATAATACCTCCTCCACCCAAGTATTAGAGGGGATTATAATCCTATCCCCTACTACAACGAAACAAACATGGGATNNNAAAGGATTATAATCCTTGGATTAACCTTCAATAAGTTTTTATAAAACAAACATGAGATTGGAAAATTTAAAGGATTATAATCCTATCCTATACTTAATACCTTGAAACAAACATGACCTAAGATTAAAACAAATATACCGCATGCAGAAGTGAGCTATATGCATTCCCTATAATAACACATCATGTCAAGTAGGAACCTGCAACATGTTAACTTGAACCCAACTTGAATTAGTAAGAGCATGGAACATTTTTGTTTTGTTGAAATGGAAACAACAGAATGCATACAAAAAAATTTCTTGTAGAGACAGTATATATGCGAAGCAGATTTCATATTTCTAACAGCAATAACATGTAGTGTAGTATAAATTGTGAAACATGTAAAAGTGCAAATTACTCTAAAAAATGAGACTATTATCTAAAAGGAAATTGGAATACAAACAAACCTTAGTAGGATCAACAGCATCAAGATAGAGAAGCTGGGCAACAATTATGTTTGCCATATCATCGTCAACAGCTCCACCACAACGTATAATTCTCTAATAACACAATTATTAAACTACAGTAAATACTTCTCCAAACTCATCGAATAAAAAAGCAGTATATATAAAAACAAGACAAGATCTTTACGTGTTGAAAAAGCTGACTAATGACACTCTGGAAACGCTCTTGCATCATTGGAGGAGGACCTTGTGCTTGTGCATAAGCTGGGAAATACGGCGATGATGGAACTTGCAAATCATCCCTAAAAAACTCATAAACCTAAATTACACCAAAACCAAACAACAAAAACACCAATAATCAAAATTAAAAAGACGAAAACCCACCTGATGGACCAAACCCCTGGCAACGAACTCCTCTCAGGTGCCCTAAACCCACCAGAGTACACAGCTTTCACACAAGACACACCTACTTTCTTTTTATCATTTTTCCTATATTTTTATAAATAACAAAAAGGGGGTCAATTTCACATATCAAGAATGTTAATTAACCAACACGAACCTCAAATAAGCAAAAATTAACACAAACCCATGTACAATAGTCTTTCAATAAACATAAATAAGCATAAAGTTGGGATCTTTTCACTTGAAACTAAAAGAAAATACCAAATTAAAGCTTAAAAAACAAGAAAGATTAAAACTTGATGATAAAAATCAATAAATTATTACCTGAGAAGAAGAGGGTTGAATTGGGTTAAAGAAGTGGAGCTGGGGTTTTTTGGGTTTGGAGAATTGAAGAGAATAGAGTTATTTAACAAGCAAGTGGTTGAATGTGCCATCGGAAAGTACGCCGGAAAAGAGGCTTATCTTGTTATTGCGGCGGCGAGTGGTGGTGGGATTGGTGAAAGAGTGAGTGAGAGAGATAAACCCAGAAGTCGTTATAAGTAAACTACTGTGTGGGTAACGTAGAGATTATTGTGTACTCTTTTCTATCTCTCTCTCTCTTTTGGATTTTTTTACAGGTTGAGTGTGTAATGTGATTACTGTGCTAGTACCCGACCCGGACAACCCGACCCATTTCCGAATAAAAATATTATGTTTCTAAAATCAAATTAATATTAATATATTTGTAGAATAGTGTTTGCTTTAGGGTTAAAAAAAATAACAAAAACAAATGTGTTCTTCAGGAACTGTTAAATAAGTTAGATAAATTATTATTTAAATTCCAATTGACATGTTAATTACATAATAACTCACAATAAAAATGAAATCAAGCAATTTTACTCCTGAAAAATTATGGGTAATTATGTATTTAAAAAATTCAAAAATAAAATGCATGCTTACTGGTGTTGATTGCCCATGTGACAGTAATTTACTCTTTCAGTCGGTCTTGCGGAATTAGTCACCTACCATACGCTCTAAAACAAAATTAATATTTCAAGTTCATGTATGATTTCTAAGCAAGCATCATTTGGAAAAGAATAAAATATTGATTTGGAATCAATCAGATGACTGTTTAAATGATATTTCCCTTGCTAACTTCTACGTTCCGAACACAGTTATAAGGCGATTTGACATAAAAAAGTTTACATAGAGAGCTATAAACTCCAAAATGCATCAATGAACTAATTAAGTATTCTTGGTAAATCTTTATAGATATTACAGTACTGTTATACCAAACAACATTACAGATGATATTCATCACATCAAATATTTTAACCCAAATGTAAGGTAATATCTGCATACAATGAAGATGCACTAATGCATTAGCATTAGAGTTAGCAAGTAGTTCCAGCTTGCAAATTATCATGAACTGCCTTGTAGCACTGGAGACTACAGAGAGGAACCCGCGACTTGGAATCTCGATACTTGTATGGCTTGTCACAAGATGGGCCAGCACATTTTTCCCGAGGAGGTGGATAACTGAAGATTTAAAAACAAGGAAACAGGAAAAACTCAGTTGTAACTTAACAAGGAATATAAAACATTAAAAAACATTGCACAGTAAATTGACATATAGACCAAAACTGAGATTTCTCAAAACAGGTAAAAGGTTTAGGATTTTAAAATTGCACAAGTGGAAAGGTTTATGGGTTAAAAATATTCCAAAAAAAAAAATGATAGATTTTACATTAAGAGGATGGGGGGGGAAACAGACCTGCAAGGTTTAGGGTCAAATATACGAGGTAAACCAATGTCCTCTGAGAATATAACTCTCGTTCCAGTTGGACCAATGACACATCTAACAGTGTTTGGTGGAAGAGTCTGTGCATTCGCAGCCCTTTCCTACAAAGTCCAACAATCACAAAAAATAAGGGACCACCACAGAATTTTATATGTTAGTAGGAGAAGCTAATTAACCATATAAGATTATAGTACACAGTAGACAAGAAATTACCTGAGCCAACTCTTCCTGGCGCTTCTTTATCTTATCCTCTCGCTTCTTCCGACTAGAATCTTGACCAAGTATTTTCCTGATCGCCTCAGCCTAATATTGAGAAATATGATAACATCGTCACCTTATAAGATGTTCGGAGAAATGTGCATTATATAAAATGATTTATGATCAGCTACAAAGCGAAAACATAGCCAGACCTCCGATTCCCGAGCAGCCTTCTCATTATGCATTCTACGTCTCTCAGCAGCTTCCGCTTTCTTCAATTGCTGCTCCACTTCAGTGAGCTTCTCTTTTTGTTCTGGAAATGGTAAACAACGATGCGATATTTAGGGGACACATCAATAATTACCTGTGGGGTATTAATCTCAATATCATGTTTGAAAAGGTTTCGGACTAAATAGAGGGTTTTATGACTTCAATAATGCTCCAAGATGTAAAGGTCGTTTAGAATTTGGATTAGCATTTTGATTTAATAATCATAAGTTCAAGCAGAGGTAAAGAGGGCTGCTAGTTACTTTTCAGATTTTCAGAACAGAAACTATTTCAATCTGTTTTTTAAGGGAAAAACTTCCCAAAAATATGTGTAGGCTAATAAATCCGACTCTTATATTGCATTAATCAGAATACAAAAGGTCTAAAAACAACTTTGTCAAGAAACTCACTTCGGGGTGGCGGTGGTGGTAAACCATTTGGGAACTCAATTGAACTTGATGCTGACAGAGAAGATGGATCCTTGAGACGGGCTCGTTGACGAGTTGTAAGAGCAAACTCCCTCTTACTTTCTGTTGGTGAATCAGGGGATTCTTTCCTTGGGATTTTTTTGTTCCTACCTTCAAGCTCACTATCAGATAATAGTTCTTCCTCAAAATCTGTGTCATCCGACACTCCCTCTGATCTATACTTCCCATCTTTACCTGATTTTGAAGGACCAAAATCTTTCGAACTGTCGTACCTTGCACCCTTTGAAACCCTTGATAGACTTCTATGTTTTGTGCCAGACTCTTTCCCTGCATCTTTCAGTCCCCCTGAAACTCTAGAAGTTTTAAGCTTCTCCAAGTATCGAATCTCATCATCTTCATCATCATCATCATCATACATTCCACTCAAATCACGTTTCTTCGTCTCTCTCTTGCTCTTATGTGGATCAGACTTCTCTCCTTGCTTACTATAGAAGGCTTTCTCTGGCATCTTACCTGTAGAACGTTCCTCCTTTTTAAGAGTAAATCCAACTCTTGAGAAATCCTTCCATGGGATTCCTCGCAAGCCAGACTTCCTACCTGAAGTAGGAAAATTGTTGTCATCCAAATCATCCTGAAATTTTCCAGACAATAGACATTAATCAAAAGGTACCACATATTGCAAAAGCTACCATAAAGCATAAGAGTTGAATACCAGCCAAAACATGCAAGTGCAAAACAAACACCTTAGCTAAAAAATTAGCTCTAAGAAATTGCACTATAATCAATATATTTATATAGACTTCCATCATATACAAGCATACATAATTATATTTTTTAACCAAAAAAAAAATGGAAGCAAATATCTTTTGCAATTTCAGAATTTGTATGACTTCTTTATATGGAGAACACATATAAAATCTTCAAACAGACTTATAGCAGAAAGAAAGTCATGGAAGTAATTATACTGTTTCACATTTCTCCAAATCTATTATCGGTAATAATATCAATCAAACTAAGACAAAGAAGTATCATGGCAGACTTAAGCGACATTAAGCTGCTTACTGTACTTCCTTAACTTTCTTTCCACACCAACGATCAAGACATTTATCTTCCCACACATACCAAGAAAATAAGTATGATAACAAGATACAGGTTCCAAGATTTTTAATTAATCACCACAAATAGCTATTACATGCATTTGGTTAGGTTCCATTTGCCAAAGAATAATAGAGGTCCAACCACCAATAATATAACTTATATATCAGATAGAAATAAACCTGAGGACTCTGTTTCTGCAGTGGCTGCGGGGCTTCTGAAAGTCGTACACTCTTTGTAGAGGATCCACTTTCTGATGTAGCTTGAGAAGTCTGAATGGTACGTGTGACACCACCAACCTTAAGCTTAACTTTCTTAAACTTGGTTTCATGTACAACCCCATTGCCAATTACATCTGATTGCTTACTTGAAGAAATGACACCTTCATTCCGACTCTGCCCGGCAACATTATCATCCTCCAGACCACCGCTGTTATATAACATGCCTGATTCTCCATCCTTCATCTTTTTAAATGCAGTTTCACCATCAATTCTTGAAGCTGAGGACCTAGAAATACACTGATTAAGGTTGAAAATTTTCCTCTTAGAACTGTCATCATAACCAGTATTCTCATCACTGGAGACCTTGGCTATATCTTCCGAAGTAGGTGTAGAAGATAAGGATGATAGTGACTCTGGTTTAGGTCGACGAGAAGTTTGGCTTCTCTTTCTTCTCACTGTATTTGTAATACTTGGCGTAGCACCGTATTCATCCATCAGGTAGAGAATAATAAGGACAAATAACTCTGCTGGCTATTCCCAGTAGTAAATAGTAATCAGCTGCTGATGATAATGCTGCATATCAAAATAAAGTTCTTACATTGCTAGTCAATAATGGCGCTTCAACTACTCATAAAGGTCACAATAATGCAAAAAAAGACAACAAATATCAATGTCACAAAATCAAGAATATAACACATAAACACTACATTCCTGTACACTTGTATAGCATATCACAGGTAGCAAACCACCAAAAACGAAACATTACTACACATTACAACAATATCCCAACATCGAGACAACATTAGCATCCAGCACTCATCAGCTATACAGAAAAACCTTCAACTAACATAACACAAGATTTTCTCACAACCACCTAGCTAATACAAATCAAAAACTATCATCACGCCGTGTATACAACAAAGTTACATAAAACACAAATAACCAAGAAAACAACACAATTTAGCAAACTCAGATGAAAATCAACACACACAACATCATAATGCCATAAAAACCTAATCTTTGAAAAAACCCAAACAAATTAGTAACACCAAACACACATTTAACACCAAAATAACCAAAAAAACACTACAAATCTTTAAACCCAGATGACAATCCACACAAACAACATCAAAATGCCATCAAAACCTAATCTTTTCAAGATACTCAAGAACCCCACAAATCAAAATCCACAGATCCCCATAAAAATCAAAACTTTACAACAAAGAGCTTAATTTCAAGAACCCCTCAAATATAAAAAGCTAAAAACTGTAAAAGTACATAATTTATACATCAAAGATGAAAAATTTACCTGTTTCTTGATGATTGCATGAATTGAATTGAGAGAGAAAAGAGGGGCGGTGAGAAATTGAGGGGTTAGGGTTAGAGTGGTGAAGGAAGAAAGATATAAGGATAATATATGATAGTATGGTGTATGTATATTGGTAAAGCTGAAGACTTGTAGTAGTAATCTCCTCCATTTGTATTTTTTTTGTTTTTCATAAATATACATGTATGTCCTTAATGTCCCCCTGTAAATTTGATTTGAGAGAGGTTTATATGGGCCTACTTGCATCGACTGACTCAATGAGTCGACTCGATGTAATAGAGTAGTAGGTCACCCTGTTTATTCCTCACCTATTTGAGCTTTTCTAACTTTCCTTTTCTCAAAAATAAAAATACAAACAAGTCTACTTTAAATAATACTCCTCTCTCCCATAAGATTCTTTACGTCGGAACCGTGCACTCGACACGTATTTTAAAACTCTTATAAAATATAGTTTCATAATTTATTTTTAAATTTATTTTTTTAAATAAAAGTTAAACTATTATATTTTTATACAGAAGAAAAAAATTTTCAAAAAAAATTATAGAACTATACTTTTTATAGACCTTAAAATACGTGTCAAGCCCTCCATTCCCCAGCGTAAAGAACCCAGTGGGACGGAGGGAGTACGACTTTTTCTTCATTAATTTACACTTTTTCTTAATCTTCACTAACCTCCATAAAAAATTAATTTGTTTCATATATCTTTACATATTTAATACTTACAACATATATAACTCTTTATAATTATATGAGTATATTTTGTCCATTTTGTGTTTAGTGATAGTTACTTAATTTCTTTTTTTTAAAAAAATCTAAATAATTATAAAACTATTTCAAATTAATATGAAATACACACGCGCGCACTCAAACACATGTATTTATACACACATATACAGATTATTATTTTATAGAGAACATTATATAGAGTCATAATACTTATATCTATCTCGTTATTTAATTATAAAATTAGAAAAAAATGATGTTTTTGATGTAATATTATGTGTTTAGTTATAAGTTACAATATAACACTTCATTATATTCCGTAAAAATTACGTTGTGTTGCATTATATTATGTTCTACAATAGAAATTTATCGCACATTTTATTGAACACTTAGGTAGATATGATTTTTTTATCACGTTTTTTAAAAAGCAAACACATTATAAATAATAAAATATGTAAATCTTTTAATTTAAAAATAATGGCATATTTTAGTTATAATATTAAGGGAAATATTTACCGGTCAACTTTAAAAAAGTAACTATTTAATGTATGCATGCAAAATCTATAGAAAATGATAGTTTATAAGATAACTAAGTTATAATATTATTTTTATTCCAAACTATCAAAGAAACTATTCTTTTCCACATATATTAATTATGAGATACGAGTAATTTATTCATTTATTCAAATTTAGATCATACTCGTGCATCACACGTGTGAAATGAGAAATAATATATCACGATCCGAACAGGCGGGCATCAACTCTCATATTACATTCATACACTAAATAAAATTTCGTTTAATCTCGATAAATTAGAGGTAACGACATAATGAAATGCATAGAGTTTATTCCAGGAGGAGGTAACCATGTACTTAAGATACTAGCTTATTGCCCGTGCAATGCACGGATTGTACGGTTTTCTTTATTCGTTTATTTTTTTGATAATTATAATAATATATTTAAAAATTCGGAACATTATAATATTCATGTAAAATCGTAAGAACGTGAATTATATAAAAGAATCATGTGTCATTTAATTTATTTTGACTCTATTTTTGAGTTCTAAAAATCAGATTTTGACGATTCTACAGCCCACACGAAGCTCACGAAATATTCTTTAATTCAGTGATGATTTAAAAAGTAATATTTACATAAAAAAAATTAGAAATTGAAGAGAAAAAATAGTTACAAATTTTGTATTAAGTAATCTATTCAATTTAGGATGCCTACTTAACTATTCTATTCAATTTAAAATACCTACTTAGTTTTGGTTTAGATTATGAAAAAAGAATATTCTCTTATTTCAGATCTAACGGCTATCATCTATTTAATTCAAGATCTAACGGTCCTTATTACATTGGTAGTTATGATCAAATATTTGGATAAGATCTCTCTTATGCATATTATATTATAAGGATATAATGGCTATGAAACTCACATCTATTCCAATAAATTTATGTATATTTACCATTTGAATCTTCAAATTATCCAACAAAACTAAGAGTACAAGGAAATGTAAAAAAGAATAACACCATTTGAAAACGGTAGAGAATTAATTGTGCTAATTAAATTCTGAAAGGACTAAATTTATTCAATGATTCATAACCGCGAGTTACCAAGTATAAGCGTAAATATGGACAAGAAAGAAAAAAGTGGAAGAACCACCTGAAGAGAGGTCGTTGGAAGTGACTGACAAAAAAAGAATAAGAAGGGAATGAGGTTGAGGGGAGAGATGAGTACATATTTCTGATTATATTAATATAGAATAAATATGTTATTGTGGTTAGCGTATTAGCTGGGTATTTAGGGCCAATAAATTGACAACATGTATATTTGGTCAAGGTATACCCAAAAACAAGTATATCGGTTATTTTCTCTTATTTTATAAATAAGTGGTAGTATATTAAAATTATTATAAAATTTATTAGTACGAAAATATTATTGTTTGTCATCAATTTCAATGATCCTCGTCACACCTTATCAATGATATTTCATCACACGATTTCCTAACATATACCATATATCATATTAGTACTAATATTTAGATACAATATTAAAATTTACAAATTAAATATTAAAGATATTAACTAAAAAAATGTATGTATTGAGCATGCATTTATACCTCTTATTAAATAAATTATATATACCCTTATCATACTTTAAACATTATTTATATGGTACAAATAAGTTCAAAATTAATACAAAAATAATAATATATGAAATTTTCATGTATATAAGTACAATACAAACTTGTAGTGACATCAAGTGTTGTATAACTCATCGATCACATTTTTAACACACAAACATACGAAATAATTTCGTTCACATTTCTAACCTACAAATACACAAAATAATTATGAACAAGTTAATATATTGTACATATTTAGAATATGTCCATGCATAACATTGTCTAAAGATCACATTGTGTCTAAGTATTAAAACTCCAAGATATATTTTTATTTTACTCTATCATCTAAGTATTAAAACTCCAAGATATATTTTTATTTTACTCTATCATCTAAACTTATTAATGTACCATTCTCTTTCTCAAGTGTTGTTGCTTACATCTTTGAAATATTAAAAAAATTACGAATTAAATTTTAAAAAAAGATACTGTAAGTTTTAGCTTCTTTATAAAATACATGATCATGTTGGGTTATATTGGTGTTTTGTTGCGCCCTTACACGACAAAGCATGAAAGAATGGTATCGACTACCGACCAAAATATATAATTTTGGTAAAGTTTTTGTATCAAATACAATCAGGAAGCGCTTAACATGTCCATACATGTTTATTTGTTAATATTAATTAAAGAGGGATGGGAAAGAGTTATTTAAGGTCAAGAATATAAATTTTAGAAGATTTAAATTCAAGTAACAACTATAAAATAAAAATTATATGTGAACAAACTACTATAATCTACAGTAGTACGAACAATCACAACTCACAAGCACGTTTACAGCAACCCTCATGTATCATCCTTAGCAATGTACAACAACAAATATCACTGAACATTTTGTTTCAGCTTAATGTCAAATGTTAAAGAACGTGTTCTTCACCAATGTCTCCCCACCCCAAAAATTATTCCTCATACGCAAAATCAGTTCATAACATGAATATACAATCAACAATTGGAGTTAAAATAACATTAATTCGTGTAATCTATTGCATGCCCATACATTGCACGGGTTATAGAGCTAGTCGTAATTTAATGCTGATACTGACTAGGTAATTACTTCAAACATTTCTCGGTATTAATCTATCTATTTTATTTCTATATATAATAGCCCAACATGGGTTTAAGATTAGTAAGACATTTTATTCATATGTGAAATGACAGACTTGCCCATTTTTTTATTATATTTAAAAAAATGTTGTTACTAGGAATCGAACCTAAGTACAGTCACTTAGTAGCATACTTCAATACCACTATGCCACCACTCCACTTGAGTTTTTAATCATGCACTTAATATGTATGTGTCGCATGAGAGTAAAATTTGATATCATTATTGCAACTTATATAATAATATTTTTTTGCATATTTTTTGATTTATTAACGTACTATCCTATAAGGTCGTGCGGTGAACCGTTGTTTAATAATAATATTATTATTATTTCAAAATTTTATTAATTAACTTTGTTAAAAAGAATAAGTATGTTTGATTTAGTATACTTCAATATATCTTTCATTAAAATAGCAATTTATAATAATTAAACATTTGAAAAAAGATAAATAATTTTTTAAAGTGATTGGAACCATTAAATTAGGTTTTAAAATGAATAGGTTTATAAAGA
>PHNY01029493.1:604-10795 GCA_003724115.2 Anethum foeniculum | reverse complement strand
TCTTTTTTTAACTAAGTTACCCTAATAAATAATCAAACTTTTAGAGCAAAAAATAATATAAAAATGTATACATTTGAAATAAAATAAAAATTCGGTTCTTTCGGTTCTGAACCGAACCGAAACGAAATCTACGGTTCGGGTCCGGTTCGGTTCTTCATATAAACGGGTCCGGTTCGGTTCTAGAAATATTGCTATTTCGGTTCTCGGTTCTTTCGGTTCCGGTTCGGGTCGGTTCGGTTCTGACCCGTTTCTCACTCCTAGAAGGACCTATTACTTACTCCCTCCGTCCCACAGAGTAGTATACATTTAGTTTGGGCACGGAGGTTAAGAAAAAGTGTAATTTAAGAAGAGAAAGTAAGAAAAGTTGGTAAGGTAGTGAGACCGGTTAATATTTTATATATAAAGTGGGTGTAGTGGATGTAGTTAAATTTTTATATTATAAACCTTTACCACTTTTGGTAACTTTTGAAACTTTTGAAATGTATAGAAATGAATGGGACATCCAAAAAAAGAAAGTGTATAGAATTGAAAGGGACATAGGGAGTATTACACTACAATAAAATATTATTTTCCTAACTTCACTTTAGTTGGCTGGTTGTCTTTGTTCCATATTCCCAGATTTTAATTATTTATAAACTAGCACATCTTGATGTGAAATATTTAACTATAATCATTATTAAAAACAATGTTTAACTTCAATTATTTCGGTTAATTCTCATTACATACTTGATCCAGAGTCAATCATATTAAAAAATGCAATTATAATAATCTTTTCTATCAAACTATAATCACTACGAAAGATACATTCCATACGTAAATCCACGTTCACCAACTATAAACATTTATAACATAAATTTTACATGTATAATAATTTTTAAAAAATAGTTACAATATAATATGCCCGACTTAAGAGCAAGTTTAAACAATGAAAATCCAGCACAAAGTTTACAAATAATCTATGATAATCCAGCATCAAAAAGTGTACAAATAAACTATGAAAATCCAGCATAAGCACTTTTCCTTGCCCAGCAGTTTGAAAAATATATGAACAAGTGGACCATTTGCACTCTTTCTGATAGAACACAAACTTAGACAATGCTACCCCAATTACAAATTTAATATTGAATAGAGCTAACCTTATATTCCCCATAACTAGCAACATAAAGAAACTTAAACCAAGGCCAAGGGAGGAGGAGGGCACATCCATGAACAACCTCTCGTCCAACACCCATGGAATACATCCCAAAAACGTTGTGGAGCTAACAATTCAACGGAAAGGGATTTTGCATGAATGAATAAATTTATTCAAGAGCTATTGCTTACACACGGAGAGAAATGAGATTAGTCGAAGCTTGATGAACGGCTCCACCTGTCTTGCAAATAGTCCTCTATTGAGATGCTTTGCTCCGTGCTGCTTGGAGATGCAGAAGACTCTTCAACGTCCAGTAGCGCAAGGTTTAAGTAATTTTGGAGATTTACATGTGAAATTCCTTCTTCCTCGAATGTGTCAGTCTCGTCTAAAGGATTTGCTTGTAATATTCTTCCTGACCCATCTGAAGTATTGACCTGTAGTCTCGCCCAGTTCACTACCTCAACATCACCTTGGAGCAGCTTCACAACCTGTTACGAATAACAAGTTGACACTTAAATAATGAAGTTTCGAAAATGGTAGACTGTTTAACTAAATTACCACACAAGGAATGGAAAATTTGGGATCTTATTAATATACTATTTTGTACATATTCCAGGGTGTAAGGCTCATCAGTCATCACATATTATTAATACATTATATCAGAAAATGATAGCAATTCATCACCACTAGTATTTTATACTTTAAACTTGCTAGGAAGAACATACAAGGTGGTCAATAAAATTAAGAGAGCTTGAAAGTACTTACAAGGCTCATATGTGGCCTAGCCCGTGGTGATCGTCTAATACAAAGGGTAGCAGCTAACATCATCCTCTCCATCAGGTCACAATCATAGCCAGAGCCCACGCCTGGATCTAAAATTTGCTCAAATTTTCCACCATTCAGAACTGGTCTTGCCTGTTTATAGAGAATTTGCAGTTTCATTAGAGGAAAAGGAAAAGCTCTTTGCAAACTGAAAACTTAAAATAGGAAGGACAGAGATCATACCCACATGACCAAGCTCTCTTGGCCTTTAGGATATTCGTTGCTTATAGGTTTTTTTCCTGAAAGAAGTTCAAGGAGTACAACCCCAAAAGCAAAAACATCGATCTTGTCATTCACTTTGCCATACATGAAGTACTCGGGAGCCAAGTAACTGTTGCACGAATATATCTACAAAGCTTAGTCCATAAACATTTAGATGATTGGTAAAGTTTTACAAAGTTGACGCATTATTGAACTAGTGATACTGAGTTGCAACTTTTTTATGTATCAGTTCTTTGTCTTGTCCAGTAAAGATTGAATATATCAACATGGATCAATATATATATATAAAATATTATAATCCCAAATAGACAAAAAAGAAAGACTTTGGTAGTTACAAACCCGAAGGTCCCTGCAACATCAGTGCACGTTATATGTGATGAGGTGGTTGATGCCCATGTAGCAAGTCCAAAATCAGAGAGCTGAGAGCAATTCATAGAACCATCATTATCAAGAACAACCTGGAGCAGATTAAAAAATTTAAGGAACATGAATTGAATACCTGTGGTTCAAAATCATCAGAAAGTAAAATATTTGATGATTTCACATCCCTGTGAATAACAGGTTTAGAACTAGTACTGTGCAGATACTCCAAAGCCTCAGCTACGCCCAAAGCCACCTTATACCTCTCAGTCAATCCAAATGTGAGATGATCCTTCCTGTTACCTGCTTATATAATGCCCCATATTGGAAACAAGGTCAGTATATTTAGATTATAAGAAAACTAGCATTAATCATTACTAATGAAAACATACCATGAAGGTTCTCCTCTAGGCTTCCTCTTGATAAGAAATCATAAACTAAAAGGAGATTGTTTTCCTCGAAACAAAATCCAAAGAGAGAGATGATATTTTTGTGATGTAAAGCCGTAATAATCTCAATCTCCATTACAAACTCTTTCAATATATCCTCAGAATGCTTCAGGATCTTCACAGCAAGTTCCTTGCCATCAGGAAGACATCCTCTGTAAACTTGACTGTTGCCTCCTTTTCCAATCATGTTTTCTAAAAATCAGAAAAATAAAAATAAATAATTGTCTTATCCATAGCAGGGTAACTGAATTTTTTCAGAGATTAGCGGCATCCTAAGTAATCAATATACGGGAGATTGTAAAATATACCAGGCTTGAATTTAGATGTTGCCAAAACAAGTTCCTCGTACTGAAACAGTCTACAAGTGGCAGAGTACTTTTCATGAAGACCCTCTAGTTCTTCCGGTAGGCTTCTTCTTGTACTAATTGGAGACGAGGGCGGAGACCACATCTCCTTATCAACAGGAACGATGGCACCAGTTTCTCCATTTAGTTCAGAAGATTGGACATGGTTGTAATGCTGGCAACCTTGACTTGCATCTGAACTGGAAACTGACAGACAATTCTTGTTGACCGATATCTGCTTCACTGATGGGCTGTCAAAAGCTTCCTGATACGATGAAATAGCTCGGCGATGAAGCGACCATCCAGGTCTAAGTTCCGGTAACTTTCTCATTAACAGAACTTTTGAATTAGATGCACCCTCTAGCTTCTGTACTGGTACAATAGCCATTGAGTTGTCATCGGCATCAGATTTTTCTACTGTTTGTTCACATGCATTTCCTAATAAAAGAGAGTATTTTGAACAAATAGAACAAGTGTCTTTTTTCGTAGTACCCTCCTTGAAATCAGACCCAAATTTTATCAAAGCCAGCTCCGAATGCACAGACGAATTATGTATACATGTTAACCCCAGGATGCTATCATTTCCTATTTTGCATTCCTCAGATGATGACTTTTGAAGTGAACAAAGTATACTGTTTCGACGATGTTCTTCGGTTCCTGTTGAAAAGCTAAACTTAGAACAATGCTCCAAGCAAATTCATAAAAAACTCACTAGCTATAGGAAAATTACTATAATAATTTATTCACCTTTTGCACCAATAGTACACTTTGAAGATGCTTCTTTCTGAAATGCAATTTTTCCATTATTAACGGCAACTACTGTGCAATGCTTTGATAGCTTCCTAGCACAGTATTTAGCAACAGAGACAGATGACCGGAGCTTATGCTGCTTTTGCGAAATTCCTACTATTACCTCAGTAGCAAAGTATGACTTTGCTTCACGAACTAAAATTTTGCGGACTGATGAACCTCTACAGATTTTGAGTTTGAGGTCAACCTGGAAATTCCCAAGAAACAAGTTGTTACCCTAAGAACCAACTCCTAACAGCACCATGTACTCGAACTTAAATAGCATAACTGCTCATAAGATTAAATTCTTTTTTTTTTTTTAATTTTTTTTTTATCATGAGGATAACTAGTCATATATATATGAGCTTGGAGGGCTTTTTCACCCCTCAGTTAAGTAAAAAAGTTCATCTTACAGAACAAAAACAACATACATGGGATGTTCTTATTTCTTCTCATTCCTTTTCAATCTAAATCAGAATAAAAAAGTATACCAAACACATAACAGATAGGGGAGTGAACAAACAAATCATAAATTTATTAATGAAATAAAATCGAAGCTGGTACCTGTTTTAAGTTGCAGAAGCCTTCATAAACAGAAAGAATAGCATCAAACTCCTTCACCAGGGACAGTAGAGATCGATCCACAATTACTGCAACCACACCATTTCACCAAAACAATCCATTAAAACATACATAAAACACGAAAGTAGTGAGCAAAACTGAAGAGATCAATCTCAGTCACTCTTAACTATAAAATTGACCAGGGACAATAGAGACAGATTCATGAATTCCGGAAACATCAATAGATTAAAACATTCCAACAAAACATAGAAGTAATGACTGAAAACAAAATGTCAGTGACTATAAACACTACAACATACCTTCCAATTTTACTTTCTGATCCACAACTTTCGCAAACACCCCATTCATCAAAACATTTCACACAAACACAAACAAAACACAGAACCATCAACCTAAAAACATAAATCTAACTACAAACAATACAATTGCCTCTAAATTCACAAAATAACCCACAATTTCAGCAAACATTCCATAAACAAACACAAATAAAACACCAAAATCAATGACCCCATATATAATCTCAGTCACTACAAACAATATAATCACTTCTACAATCACATAACAAAAAAAGTAAAATTAAATAAAAAAAGCCAAGCCATGAAAAAACAAAAGACTAACCATTATCATTTAAAACATGAAGAGCAACAACATGATCACCAGTTTGTGCAACTTTGACCAATGCCCATGTCAACAATTCTCTGCTCTGAGAGTCCATTTTCACACCCACCATTACCGTCCGGTTTGGAGATTCTCCGGCGACCCCCCCATCTCCATTTCCGGTCATTTTTACAAACAGATTTCAGTAACCTCAGATTTTAGTGTAATTAATCATGTGGGATTTTACTAGGAAACAATAGTGAGAAGAGAAGCGTCAATAGATACAGATAGATGTGTGTGTGTAATTGTGTGTTGCTTTATGGTTTCCAAGGGATGGATTATTACATTATTATTATTATTATTATATGATGGGCCCATTTGTTACTTTCCCTTTTTTCATTTTTCTTTCATGATCCCCACAGTTTTAACGTTGTGTGTGTGTTTGTGCCTTGTGGCCAGGTCAGGTGGGATGGAGCAAGCCAAGAGAATCATTGTCAAGCACCTAGTCTTGACCATTTTTGTTTTCTTTTTCGTCTTTCCATTTTACCTAATTATAATCCGTATTATTTTTTAATAATTTATTATTTAGATTTCAAAATTTTATTTTTATTTATTTTCTTCATGTTTTTTGAAATTTTTATTTTACTTTAATTACTAACTTATACTACATTCGTCTATATCCTTTTCCTTTATTCTTTCGTTGATTTATAGCCATCGTAATAATTGTAAGCTCTTTCACTATTGATTGTATCATTTTTTTTTCTTAGTCTTTTTACTAATTTATATCGGTGGAATATATTCATTATTTTTTAGTAAACATTCACCACAAGAGAAACAAGCTTTTCCTATCGCAAAATCGGTAGGAAAATGCCCTAAATCAGTAGAAAATGTCATATTTCCTACTGATCCTTGTTGGTAGGAAATTCCCCAGTGAAAAATGTCATTGGAGGGAAATGAAGATGACGGGGTTAACGGGAACCCCACATATTGATGTAGACAACCATTTGACAAGGATCCACATGCCAACATGGAGTCCAACGTGGAAGGGGACCCATCTGACACCCCTTCCACGTCAGATATCACGTGGAGGGGACCCATCCACGTTAGATGCTATGTAAATTTTTTTTTGCACATGTTGGCAACCTATTTCCTACAGGTAGGGGTGTACACGAGTTGATCAAACCGACCAATCCAATCCAAACCGGCCTCATTTCACTCGATCCAAACCGAATTTTTTTAAATCGAAATGTATTTGGATTGAAAAACGGTTACCCGATTAAATTGGGTTTGATATGTGTTTCGATTTTTTTAAACTGATCCAACCCAACCTGATTAAAAATATATATGCAGTAGTCAGTTATTACTTTACATACACATCTTCAGGCCCATTACATTACAAGCCCATTTATCTAAGAGTAGTCCATAGTCGCACACGAGTCCTAACTCTTTAGGTCTAACTTCAAACCCTAAATCTATCTCTCTCTCTCTCTCTCGCGCCTCTCTTCGACTCTATACTCCATGGACCCAAATCCCATCCCAAACCCAAACATTCCTCCAAATCCCATCCCAAAAGCAAACACTCCTGCAAATCCCTTCCTAAACACTCCTTCAAATCCTATCCCAAGCACAACTCCAGATCTCACCGAAAATACCACTCCTATTGAGCTTAAATCACCTAAAAAAGAAATCAATGATGAACCCCTCACACAAAAGAGAAAACTAACGAGGACATCTGATATTTGGGAGCACTTTACTAAAGTAATAGGGGGAAATCCAATTAATCCTAGGTGCAATTGTAATTATTGCGGGGCTGATTATGCTTGTCAATTTACCAATGACACAAGCAGTTTATGGGTTCACTTCAGAAAATGCAAGAAGAATCCATAAAGGGTATCAGATAAGAAGCAGAAATTACTTAGGTTTAAAAAGGAGACAGGTGGAGCTTCAAATTTGTTGGTTGTTACATTTAACAAGGTGAAGTGCCGAAATGCATTGACTAAATTTGTGGTAAAGGACGAACAAGATTTTAGAGTTGTGAAGGGTGATGGTTTTAGAGAGCTTGTAGAAGAATTGTAACCATTATTTGTTGTTTCGAGCAGCGTAACTATTGCTAGGGATGTACATCACTTGTATTTTAGAGAGAAGGCGAAACTGATGGAGGTGCTTACTACGGCTGGCCAAAGAGTATGCTTGACGATTGATTGTGGGGCATCTAGGACGCAAATGGCTTATATGTGTCTCGCGGCGCACTATGTTCATTCTGATTGGAAATTGCAAAAGAAAATTATTAATTTATGTCAAATTTCGAACCACAAAGGTGATACTATTGGTAAGGCAATTGAGACTTGTTTGCTTGGTTGGGTCATAGAAAAGGTGTTTACGGTTACTCTTGGCAACGCTTCAGCTAATAAAGAGGCTGTTACTTTTGTTAGAAGAATGGTGAATGCATGGAAGGGGGTTGTTCTCGGTGGTGAAAATATGCATATAGTTGTGGAGCTCATATTGTTAATTTAATTGTAAACGAAGGCCTGAAAGAGATGCACGATTCAATAGCTTCTATTAGTGTGAGATACATTAGGTCATCACCGGCTAGGCTGTAAAAGTTTAAAATCTGTGTAGAAAAAGAGAAGATTGAATACAAGGGGGGCTGGTTTTGGATGTGCAAACCAGGTGGAACTCGACTTATATGATGTTAGACGTGGGTTTGAAGTTCGAAAATGCATTTGCAAGGTACGAGGAAGAGGATGATAAATTTGTGAGCTACTTCATGGAAAAAGAAAATGGTAAGAAGATGATAGGGCCTCCTATTCCTACTGATTGGCAAGCTGCGTCCATCTTTGTCAAGTTCTTAGCTAATTTTATGAAGTCACTCTTAAGTTCTTCTTTTATTTTAAATTTCTTATATAAAGTTTGCTCTAGAAATTTGTATGACCTCAGAAAAGTCACGGTGAACCTAGAACTGAATGAAATAGGAAATGGATTTCCTCAGTTTCCAATCTTTCACTGCTGTATACCAGATTGTTCATCTTCTACTGTATAAATAGAGTTTTCATCACTAGCATTTCGGCTTTCTATAATTATATGTATATGTTTATGTTGTAACTGTAATCGTAATTACTCAACAATAAGCTATTTAAAATTTGATGTTTTATATGATTTAGTTGTTTGCCTGTGATAATGTTATACGAATTGTGTGTATTGCTGATTGCTATTTGAAATTTGATGTTTTAAAAGTTTTTTTTGGAAATTTGATTGGATTACGATTGTTAGACTAGTCCCTGATTTGAATTGTAACTATGCTTTAGTGTGTGCTAAATGATTTGTGTAAAAAGAAGATTTTATTTTAATCTTATAGAGCCAACAAACAAGTTTATGGCTATTTAGAAAAAGGAGTGATCACTTATTGATATTCTATAATAATATTGAAACCTGATGTAGTGTAATAGAGTATAAAATCTTACCCGTTATCTTGTATAAATATGAATGATCTGCTAGGTAGTAACAACACAATATCAAAATGGAACATGGTAAAACACACGCACACAAAATTGAGTATTGTGGTTGGAGTAAGGAACCAATTGAACTACTGACCTCCTAACCAGTTTTTGAGGGCTCCTAAGTTATGCAGCAGGCCTTAAAAAATTAAACATTTGAAGTTGTGTTAAGGCAGATACGATTGATGATTAAAAATAATAAGCTAATATTAAACTTGTAAATATATACTTTCATATTTCTTACCACATATATATGCAAAAATATCACCAGAATCACAGTAGGTGGATGGTGGGGGGTCGCAGCTTAAGTATTCATTGATGCGTTGAACTGCCAAACAGTGATACGTAGTAAGAGCAAGAGTAGTAGTAGTAGAACAACCGATGCAATAAAAAAAATAGAATGGAAGCTCAATTCCGTAACAAGCTTGTGACTATCTCGAGTGTCCAAGAAAGATGTTTGATTAATATTAGGCCACGAGGTTGACACCCAAGTTGACCCCCTAATCATACAATTGATCTGTACCTCCAATGAATTCATATGTCCTATGACAACATAGGAGGAATCATGTATAACATTCAGAGGCATCATGTATCTTTGTTATATCATATCATATGCTAGAATTGTTATCTACTGTGTAAATTGAAGTATATTAGTATAAAATCATGTGTAATTTTCTAACATTCAGAGGCATCATGTATCTTTGTTATATCATGTCTTTAGGTCTGATCCTTTATTTTTGACTCTATCAGACTCATGAAAGCAAGATGACACCAAATTCTGGCAATGAAACAAATAAGAGGAGGTTATCGAAAAGCTACTTGCATCAACAAAAAATGGATATTACTGAAAAGAAGAACGATGTTGATCGCTACTTGACTGATGAGCCTCTTAATCCCATGACCTCTTCTTTCGATATTTTAATGTGGTGGAAGGACAATTCTGAAAGGTATAAAATTTTATCAATGGTTGCTAGAGATGTACTTGTTATTCAGGTTTCTACCGTTGCTTCTGAATCTGCCTTTAGCACTAGTGGCCGTATTTTGGACCCATTTAGGAGCTCTTTGAGTCCGAAAATGCTGGAGGCTTCGGTGTGTACTAAAAGTTGGTTGAAAGGTTTGAATGGTGGACTGAAATTAGATAACTATGTGGATGAAACACATACTTACCATTTCCTTGAAGAAGGTATCTGTTGGTGAGATTGCGAAGCTGTATGAACAGGAAGACTTGATAACTCAACACTAGAACAGGACAGGTAAATAATACCATGTCTACACAGAAATCAGGAAGAAATGAAGATAAGGCAAATACAAAGAATCAAAACATTAGAAGAAGTTTTGAAGTCTACAACAAGTCATTGAAAGAAATTCATTAACATGTTCATGCCTCAGTGAATAATAAG
>PHNY01029473.1:12396-27718 GCA_003724115.2 Anethum foeniculum | reverse complement strand
TAATCGAGAATCAAAATGAATTGGTATCCGTCCATTCATAATCACAAGTTTTAACTAATATACATCATTCAATTCATTATAATCACAAGTGTTAAAGCTTTGCAAGTGTATGTATTCAAGTCTTCAAGAAATTGTCACATAAACCAGACCAAATACACAATCTCATGCACATGCACGTGCCTTTACTCAAATTATAAAACTTAGATATATACTAACTAGCAATCTCTAAATTTGAACAAACAATCTCTGAATTTCCATATCTTATTCGATTTAATCTAATTTATACACATTTTTCTACCGATCAATTTAATCTAAAAAAGGCAAATGGGTTAGAATTTGGTTTTTAAAACTACCATAATCAATCACAAAACTACTCATAATTGTCAAAACTACCAACAAATAAACAAAATCAACCAAAAAACTCATATGAACTATAAATTGAAATTTTAACTTGAAAAACAGTCGGTTTATCACATAATCAACAAAGGCAATTCAACTGTGAGCAACTCCGAAACCCGAACTTTTTTTTTAGTCTCCCGGGTGGTGGAAATTGTAGATTTTCACAAAAAGTCTTTCGAGATTCACCATTTGACCTACCAACAAACACCCTTCTTTCTTCATTTGGAAACTTAGCACTTGGAGAATGGAGAGGATCATCTTCGGGTAAGAAACAACGATTCGTACCATAAAAACTACATTTTTCACATTTTTTCAATTGCAAACCTTGAATATTTCCAACACAAATCGGACATGAGAGTTTTCCATGTGTTGACCACCCGCTAACCATTCCTAACCCGGGGAAGTCGGTAATTATCCATAAAACTGCCCCTCATCATAAAATTTGGTTTCATTGATCGATCAAATGTTTCCACCCCTACACCCCACAATAACTTCAATTCATTATTGAGGGGTCTTAGGTAGACATTCAAATTTTTGCCCGGACTTTTTTCACTGGGGATAAAAATAGTCATAAATGTGAATGGTTTTTTCATTGCCATAGAAGGAGGAAGATTGTAGACCACAACCACCACCGGCCACACCGTGTAAACCTTTTTGCCCGAATTGTTAAACGGGAAAAAACCATCGGTCCCAAGCCCAAGACGGATATTCCGAGACTCTCTTGCAAATGTTGGATGACGACGATCAAATTGTTTCCACTCGTCTCCATCCGTGGGGTGACTAAGTTCCCCCGACTTAGTTCCCCTTTTTTTGTACCATGTCATGTGTTGAGCCGTATGGTCGGACATATACAATCTTTCTAGAAGAGGGATAAGTGAAAAATATCTCAACACCTTGTTCGGTGTCCCCTTTCCATTTTTCATTTCTTTACCTTTGTAACGATTACTACCACAAATATCACACACAATCTTGTTCTCATTGTCACCATAGTACAACATACAATCATTTTCACAAGCATCAATTTTTTTGTAACCCAAAGTTAACTTCTTCATCATTGTCTTCATAGCGTTATATGAATTCGGTAAAGTATGGTCCTTAGGAAGAACTTCACCAAGCAATGCAAGTAAAGAATCAAACGCTTTTTTGGAACATTGTGCGGAAGATTTAAAATGCAACAACCTAGAACTCAATGATATTCTTGTAAAAGTTGTGTTACCCGGATATATTGGAGTCCCTGAATCTTTAACATCCGCTTAAAATTGAGAAGCATATGTGTTTGGTGATTCTTCGACGTTACTACTATCTGTAGCTTGTTCATCATCATTATTTCCACCATTAACATGTCTTAATAATGCATTAAGTCAAAAGGTTTTTCAACAATCTCTTCCGGAATAAGTTTACGTTTTTTTAAATGGAGCTTCCTTCTTTTCACCATGCTCATACCATACTTTATAATGTTCCAAAATGCCATGTTGATACAAGTGAAGTTGAACATTTTCATCATTCAACCATGTTTCATTTTTACATTTGTTACACGGACATTTTATTTTTCCGGCTACGATCCCATTTTTATGTGTAAATTGTAAAAAAATCGTTTACTCCATCCCAATATTCACTACTCGATGAAAGTTGAACCTTTTCGAAACGTAACTTCATCCAATCCCAATTTCGATTAGACATCTAGGAATACAAAAAATATATAAATATATCGATAAATTCATTTCGAATATATTAAATGAAAATAAATGAATATTCATTTACTATAAAACGAAACTATTAATCAACCATCACAATTCAAAAGTAAAGCAACAAATGAGTATACATGATATATATATGTCACAAGTTCAAAACACACATGTATATATATATTTATACATACATGTATTTATAAATTGAGAAAATGCTTAAAAACACAAGTAATTAATGCTTTTATATTTACAACTTACAATTAATGAGCTTTGGATCTTCCTTGATTTTTATCTTCAAATATTGCAGTATATCCACCCACTTTTCTCCCCCTTCTTTATAACTCAAGACATTAATAAAGAACAAAAGTGGGAAGAAGGTGTATTAAAATTTATTTTAGTTATGAACCCGACCAATACAGTCGGTTTTAATAAAATAAAATATCTCACCCAGCTGACGTGCACTGTTGGTAGTTGAGAGCATTAAATCCAACATAAAAATGACCGTAAAACTGATCGGTTTAAAAGTTTAAAACGACAGTCGAATATAACCGTCGGTTAAAAGTACATGTCAGCTGACGTGCGCTGTGGGTAGTTGGAGAGCATTATCTCCGACATAAAAATGACCGTAAGAATAGTCGGTTTAAAAGCAAAAAAAGACAGTCAGATATAACGGTCGGTTAAATATGACGTGTCCTCAAGCTAGCGGTCGGGTTTATCAGTCAGGTTTACAACCCACTGTACATAGCGGTCGGATTTGGCGGTCGGTTAACTATATAACCGGCTACTTTTTGAAGCGGTGGGTTTAGATCGCGGAAAAACAACGGTCCAAAAATTTTCGGTCGGAAAACACCCTCTTTCTTGTAGTGGAAGTAGTTTTGTTTTTAATTTTAAATTTTGCAACTGGCATCTTACCTATCTTAACAAATTAAACACCATACAAAAAGTCGTCATATTCCAATAGTTATCATTAGTAATGGATTTAGTAAAAAACAAGGTAAAAAAGTTGTAAAAAAGTATTATACTTAAATTTGTCAGCTATTTATACATCAAATTAGTGGAGAACAAAAAAGTCATCAATTAGGTTCTTTAAAACGAAAGTGTACTATCCTTATAAAATAAACAAAAAAACAAAATTGTACTGTTGTGACAATATTTCACCTAATTTTTTATCAAAAAATTACGTACAAATAGCCGTCCACATGTTATTTCCAACATAAGAAAGGAAAAATGATAACATAAATATTTATTAAATTTACATGATTTTTATTCAATTTATACTACACGTGAAAAGAGTACAAATTAAAGAATTAAATACTTGTAAAAAATAAGGATTATATTTTTCAACTCATATAATTTCTATACTTATTATATACCTTAAGTTTATATTTTCAATTTTTTCCTGGTAAAAACGTAAGACACCATTGTTTGAAGACCCCTTAATTTATATAATGTACTTTATCTTTTAAACATTAGGTAGGATAAAGAATGTCTTATGGCCAGCATAAATTTCAAGAGTATCAACTGTTGCTAGCTAGCATTCTGTCGCTAATAAATCACTACTCTCTTAACTAAATTGTGGGAAATTTGTTGTTAAAATATCTGTTGGTAAAGCAGCAGAAATGTGTCAATAATTTTGGCATGTTGTTTTGGTGCCAAATTTTGCCAACACCGTTACTAATATTTCATCATGTTATTATCATTAAACTGTCACTAATTCTTTGACTAACATTTTGGATGATAATCAATTAGCAATTAGAGACCCATTTCTTTCAGTCACTAAATTTTTCACTAAATATAGATTTTTTATAGTGATAAAGATTGTCCGCACGTATCTCACAAGGACAAATCACACAAACATAATGCAAGACAAGTAAGTAAATATGAATACAAATTATACTACAAATAAATAACCTATTCCGCCGAATGGAAGCGAGCTAGGTCCAATGAATTTTCAAATTTGTTCTCTCAAGAACAAGTTTTTTAAGCCTTATTTTTTAAGTCCTTTTGAAATACAAGCTCAAAAGTAAGTTAAGAACTCATGTATTCAAGATTACAACTTGCTACAAGCACTTGGTAAATATATCAAGACAAGTCAAGTTCAACCAAGGCAAGTAAATTCGACCAAATCTTTAAGAACTCAACGCTTTTCTATATCGTTTCTTTAAGTTCTTTTGAAAGATTAATTCAAAAGCAAGTAAGGACTTAATATCACAAGATTATAGCTAGCTAAGCGCACTTCTTAAAGTATGTAAAAAAGCAAGAAGAGTCAAGGCACTTGAGCTTTTGGTTCGGCCGAGTATAGCTTGGTTTGGTTTTTATACATCGAAATATTGTTTATACACTCGAGGCTTCTCTTCTCCTTGGTTGAACTACTACTACCACTCTAATATCCGGGCGTTGGACACACTTGCGGCAATATGACATGGCCTATTATCACGACACTTTCTTCGCATATCCTCCCAGCACAATCACACAATGTGTTTACATGAAAAAATCTGGCACCACATATAACTATTTTTACTGATGTCAACACAAAATGGGCAAATTTCACTACCAAGTTTTTTGTTGGATTTTGTTTTGAAACTTGTAGTATTTTAAATATGTTTTGTTTTTGTTTTGTTTACTAGCTAAAGTAGATGCACGTTTGATTCATTATACATAAACGCGGAGAGTTTATAGAAATTGCATTACAGTCATGTAGAAGTAGGGGAGTTAGTTGTATGTGGCTCCTTGTTTTTAGTCACTCTGTTTATTACCTTTAGGATATATTTGTACTGCTTTTTTGAATAAAATAACAGACAATTCCACGCAAAGTTGTTTCTCAGTTTGAATATATTGGTATGTATACTTATAACCTGGAAAATAAAACAAGAATTGGTATCAGAGTCATTTCACGTTGAATGCCCAAGTATATGCCAATAACAATGGTAGACACAGAAAAGCTTAAGGAAGCAGGTATCGGGTAAATTACGCGATGTTGGTTAGAAGCAATTACGCTACCTGGTCCATTGAAATGAAAGTGTTTATGAAGGCTGAAGGAGTATGGGAAGCTATAGAGGCCAAGGAGAAGGTACGAGCACTCCTGTTAGTGATACACATGACAAGGTCTCTTTGACAACTATATACCAGGGGATACCGGAAGATATCTTGCTAGCTATAACTGAGATGATAAACAACAAAGGAAGCATGAGAGGCCTTTAAAACTACGTCTCAAGAAGCAGATCGTGTGAAGAAAGCTAGAGTTTAAACACTCAAGAGTGAATTCGAGTCTTCACACATAAGGACAGAAAGATGTTGGATGATTTTTGTTTGAAGATTAATGGACTGGTCACAAACATAAGGTCACTAGGAGAGAAAATGACAGAGAGCTACCTGGTCAAGAAACTGTTGCGTGCGGTGCCACCAAAGTTTTGACAGATAGTCCCAACCATTGAGCAGTTAGGAAACATGAAAACCATTTATGTTGAGAAAGCAATAGGCTCACTTAAAGCACATGAGGAACATATGAAAGGACAACTAGAAAGAGGTGGTGGGAAGGTGTTATTGACGGAGCAGGAATGGTTGAAAAGAGAGAGTGATAGTGGAAAACTCTTGCTGACAAGGGAAGAATGGATCAAGAGAAGCAACAAAACTGGTGCCGGGGGGTACTCTAATCAAAGAACCGTGGAAGAGATGAAGGTCGTGGTTTTCGGGACAAGAGCAAACTGAAGTGTTATAACTGTGGCCTTACAGCCATTTTGCTGCAGATTGTAAAAAGCCAAGAAGGAAGAAGGAACCGAGACAAGAAATGAATATTTTCCAAATAGAAGATGATGAACCTGCACTTCTATTGGCAGACCACAAGAAAAAAGAGGAAGACATGATGTTATTATATAAGACATAGGTGATGCCTAAGTTAGGACAAGATGGTGTCCGTGTGGAGTCAAACCTCAGGTATCTTGACAATGGTGCGATTAATCACAAGACTGGAATTCGATCAAATTTTCGAGACTTGGATGAAAAGGTGACAGTTCAGGTGAGATTTGGAGATGGCTTGACTGTTGAGATTAATGAAAGGGTTCTATGGTTCTTACCTGCAAAAATGGAGAAGAACACACACTTAATGAGGTATATTTTATCCGTATGCTTTATAATAATATTACAAGTCTTGGTCAATTGTCAAAAGAAGGGAACAAGATAGTGTTAAATAGGGATTATTTGTGGGTGTAAGACAAACAAGCAAAATTACTCATGAAAGTGAAAAGGTCTCCTAATAGTTTGTACAAACTTATCATTGAAACATGTAAGCCTTCATGTTTAGCACTTAAAACAGATGAATTATCTTGGTTGTGGCACTCCAATATTATACTATGATTTATAAAATTTTAGTTGTTAAATTTGATGCAATCCACTCAAATGATTGAAGGATTTCCAAAATTTACACAACCCAAAGATGTGTGTACAGATTGTCTAATGTCTAAGTAGGCCAGAAAATCATTTCCCCCTCAAAGCAAATTATACTATGATTTATGTGGTCCCATTTCACCTGAAACCTCTCGCAGAAATAAATATTTTATGCTGTTGGTCGACGACTATAGTTGAATCATGTGGGTGTATTTCTTGAAGAACAAGATTGAGGCACTTAATGCTTTTAAGATATTCAAGGCACATGTTGAGGACGGACTAGAGAAACGCGTACAGACGCTCAGAACTAATCGAGGAGGTGAGTTCCGCTCCCAAAAATTTACATCTTATTGTAAAGAAAATGGTATAAAAAAAAACCTTATTGCTCCTTATTCCCCAATAAAAATGGGGTAGTTGAGCGTAGGAATCGTACGGTGGTCTCAATAGCACGTAATTTGCACAAGTAAATGAGATTGACGTTGACTTTGGGGGCAGATACTGTTAGAAATTCAGTTTATTTGTTGAACAGGTTGCTAATTCGAGCGTTGAGTTGAAGGACGCCATATGAGGCATGGAAGGGAGTAAAACAAAATATTAGGCACATAAGAGTCTTTCGATGCTTAACACATATGAAAATCCCTGGAGTGCATACCACAATATTGAGTGATCGAAGCATGAAGGTGATACACCACGG
The DNA here is from genome assembly GCA_003724115.2 of Anethum foeniculum. Classification (NCBI taxonomy): domain Eukaryota; kingdom Viridiplantae; phylum Streptophyta; class Magnoliopsida; order Apiales; family Apiaceae; genus Anethum; species Anethum foeniculum. Next base: position 20,554 of record PHNY01029473.1, on the reverse strand, counting down.
AAATGAACCAGGTACAAAAGCATACCGTCTTTTTTATCCTGAAAGTAATAAAATTTTGGTGATTAAAGATGTGATATTCAAGAAAGAACAGACTTGGACTCGTTTAAATGAAGGAACGGTCCAGGAATTAGCTGGCACACAGCAAGCTGATAGTGATTTTAGTGAAGCACAGACTGGAATATCGCATTCACAGATTGGTGCATAGGAATCAGAGGTCCACAACTCTGGTAGCAGCAGTAGTGATCTGGCGAACTTTAGATCTCTCACTAACATTTACAATGAAACAGAGGAGGTTGAAATGGATGATGAGCTACTTCTAATGGGGATTGATGAGCCATGAAATTATAAAGAAGTTGTAAAGGAACATAACTGGAGGCACGCCATGATGAGTGAAATGAATACTATCGAACAAAATCACACTTGGGAATTAACAAAGTTACATAGTGATCGAAGGGGGATTGGTTTGAAATGGGCTTATAAACTCGAACGAGGTGTTGGTAGAAATATACTGAAGTACAAAGCACGACTCATCGTAAAGGATATGCATAAGAGCTGGGGGTGGACTTTGATGAAATTTTTGCTCTGTTCACTAGAATGGAGACTGTTCACTTGTTGTTGGCACTAGCTGCAAAAAATAATTGGGAAGTTCATCACTTGGATGTCAAAACAGCCTTCTTGAATGGTGAAATTTTAGAAGAGCTCTATGTGACCCAACAAGAAGGATTTTGAAAAAGGGTCAAGAGCAGTTGGTTTATAAATTAATCAAGGATTTCTATGGTTTGCGACAAGCTCCACGTGCCTGGTATTCAAAGCTAAACAAATTTCTAGAAGAACTTGGTTATAACAGGTGTCCACATGAGCATGCTGTCTATATGAAACAGGAGAAAGGAGAAGCAATTATTGTAGGAGTCTATGTAGAAACCTGTTGATTACAGGTACTAATGCTACAGTAGTTATCAATCAGTTCAAGCATCAGATGAGTGATAAATTTGAGATGAATGATCTTGGAAGGCTTTCTTATTACTTTGGTATTGAAGTACATCAAGGGAAAGGTTACATCGAGCTAAATCAGTTAGCATATGCAAAAAAGGTTTTATAAAAGGCTGGAATAGAGGCTTGCAATCACACAAAATATCCCATGGATCCCAAGGAGCGTATCACTAAAGATGAAGGAGGCAAGTTGGTGGATCCAACTGAGTATAAAAGCATGGTAGGTGGACTTAGTTATCTTGTGCACACCCATCTCGACATAGCTTACTCGGTGGGAATAGTCGGTCATTATACGGAGCAGCCCACAGTAATGCATAGGAATGCAGTAAAACGGATACTCAAGTATATAAAGGGAACTTTTAATTTTGGCCTCGTTTATTCATATAAAGGAGGCAACAACATGCTTACCAGATACTCAGACAGTGACTTAGGAGGTCAAACAGATGATAGGAAAAGTACAGGTCAAATGGTTTTCTATCTAAATGATAATCTTGTCACTTGGGTCTGGCAAGCATTGTTATTTTGTGAGGATTCACGGGAGCTACAGCTGCTTGTCAACCAATCTGGTTAAAGAATCTGCTTAGCTTGCTGGCTGGTGAAGATATAGGCCCAGTAACTCTGTTCATTGACAACAGGTCGGCAATTGATCTAACAAAAAATCTTGTGTTTCATGTCCAAAGTAAGCATATAGATATTAGATACCATTTTATTCGCTAGTGTGTCGAAAGGAAGGAAATTGTTATCAAGCACATCAACATCAGTTCAGACGTGCAACGAGCTGACACCTTGACTAAGGCGCTCACTACTGTGAAACTTGAAGAGATGGGTGGTCTACGGGGAGTGTGGGAGTTGGCAGGACAAGTTTCAAACTTAGAGGGGTGATTGTTGGATTTTACTTTGAAACTTGTAATATTGTAAATATGTTTTGTTTCTTTTTTGTTTACCAGCTGAAGTAGATGCACGTTTGATTTAGTATGCATAGACTTAGAGAGTTTATAGGAATTGCATATGAGTCATGTAGGATGAGGAGAGTTAGTTGTATGTTAGCCACTACTTTTATGAGCTTGAGCTTTAGGATATATTCCCACTGCTTTTGTGAATGAAATAATAGACACTTTCACGTATTTCTCAGTTTAAATATATTATATTGGTATCTATACTTATAAACTTATGGTCTAAACTCACTTAAGTGTATACAAGTTGTCTTGCAACACATTAGAACATATAATTTGTTTATTCATTATAGTAATAACATTATGGTCTAAACTTAAATTATAACCATCCAAAATAAGTTTAGCACAGAAATCAAATTTCTTTTATATAAGGTACGTAAAGACAATTGTCGAAAATCAAATTCCTACAACTACAAAAATCTAAATAAATATCTCTCACCTACTGCTACACAACTCTGGTAACACAAATTTCATTTTTGTTGCTAAACTTATTTTGGATGGTTATAATTTAAGTTTAGACCATAATGTTATTACTATAATGAATAAACAAATTATATGTTCTAGTGTGTTGCAAGACAACTTGTATACACTTAATGGCACTGCAACTGAAGGAAACTAATAATTCATGTTCTAATATTAATAAAAGAAAAATACATTAGACATAAACCAAACATATCTTTTGCACTTGAGGTTCCTAATAACTTAAAGAGGATTCAAATACTGGTAATTGATGGGCCTTTGTACTCATTATTAGTAGTATCGTTACGAGTTTGTGTATCTTTCTTTGAGGGAAAAGACCAATATGCCTTTTAAGGCAAAGGAAACACGACTAAAAATGTGTTAGAATTGGTTCATTCTAATTTTTGTAAACCCATGAGTCTACAAGAAAGAGATAGTTACGATTACTTTGTCACTTTCATTAGCAATTTCATTTAGGAGCATGAATCGGAAAAATGATATGAAAAATGTATGAAGTCGCTACCATCTAATTATGGTGGCAAATACCTTGTAGGATAATTTAAGTATTGAGAGGGTCAATGCCTTTATATCGAGGCTGTGATTTTTTGTCAAACTAAAAAGGAAAATTAAATTATATTAGTAGGTCACGTGGTAATTCTACCCTTAGTTTCATTTGTGGAATTTACGGCAATCGAGTGGAACTAAGACATTTGGGATAAAATGCCTTATAATATTTTTCGAAATAATTTAATTAACATGAATTGGGATATATATATCGACTCAAGGATATATTCTATACTCGGTTGTTTTTGCCAAATAGACTTGGGCAAACGGCTTATGGCAGAAACCGAGAATTTTCAAAAACCGCGTTTTCGAGCCAAAACTGTAAGATTATCAACAAGGGTGTCCATCATAAATATTTTAATCTCAAATATATTGAATATATTTATAAATTATTCACATTCAATTTATCATGCCAAAGGCCACGCTTAAAGACTAAAAATAGATTTTATTCGAAAATACCTATAATCCTTATTTTTCCAGATAAAATCGTTTTTAAATCAAGTTTAATAATACCTTGGACCTCGTAGTCATTATTTTATAAGAAATATTATGTTTAAATATTTATCAAGTCAAAACGTTTGTCTAACTCGTCCGTAAAGACAAATATATTTTCCGTCCGCTCTAGAAGGCTGTTTTAACATTCAAAAAATCCAAAAATATTCCTCCGGATATCTTTGAGACTTGAAACTTGGTATTTGTCATTCGTATCTTTCTTTCTACCATGTAGATTAATTTTTTAATTTGGATGACTTTTTTCAAAGACCCGTAAAATCGATACGTAATTGATTTGGTTGATGCTTAGAGGTCATAGAAGAACAACTCATTTCAAGCTTAAATTTTGTCCTTGATCCTCTGGGAATATTTCTAGAGTATTCCCAAAATTTCATAAGTTTTGAATGATTTTTCAATTTTAGTTGAAAATCACAATCTAACCTATGGACCATAATTTCATATTTTCTAATGATATTTCCATGTTATCGAATTTGAATTCTTACAGTTGTACATGAGTTTTATACACCAGCTTGCACTTGTACTTGAGCCTATGGATGTATTACCTTACTTTTCAAGGCAATTTAACCTAATTTCTGCCTATAAAAGGCACCTAAACTCCTCATTTCTCTAAGCCCTTCATGAGCCAACCTTATGCTGATAAAAACACTCTAGAAACACTCTCTCTAACGCCTCTTTCTTGCAAAAACATTTCTTGAGTTTAAGCCATCTTTTGTTCATGTTTTCACTTGATTTTAGCTTGTTTTTCATCACCATTTACTCACCCAAACACACCCATTTGGCCACCCTTGTTTAGGCATCCTCAAGACTCTTCTTTGACATCCTCTTAGTGTCCATTTGAGCCTTGAAATGTCAGTAGCCTAAGCCCTCTTTCGAGCCATTTTTCCGATGACTTTTCCGGAGACTATTGGTGTATTTTTTGGCTTCGAAACCATCTCGTATCTCTTGTAGTCTACTCTCTATTTGAGGGGCTAGAGCCTTTGTAAGATCAAGATTCATAAGTTGGTTTATTTTGACTGTATTAATTGAATTTGTGCCTATCCTTGTTAGATCTATCCATTTTATACACTTTCTTCAAGGTTTCGTTAACTTTCACGTAAAAATACACTTGTTCTTAATTTATTCGTGTATTGTGTTTTAGAGCCTTAGTAGAAGCTTACCAAGAGTTAGTAGCATAGATCTACACTCTTACAAGTCTTTACACTCAAGGTTGGAAGCTTGAAGTGTTAAAGGCAACTAAACGATTTTCAATTTAAAATCAACGTTCCTAAACTCGTATCTACCTTAAGTGATTATAATCTTTATTTTTATACATTGAAATATTGTTTAAACTTTGCCTCAGATTTGTTAATTTATTCTTGATTACACTACGCCATAAGTGGGCTACTGTAATGCAAGTGTTACAAGCAGCGTTACATTAGTTAAGAGATTTTTAGCCTATTGTAACACCTCTTAATCAGTGTTACAATAGCTATAAAGCTAGTGTTGCGAAAAAATCACGCTGTTTGAGAGCATGTAACACCTGGTGTTACATTAGGTACTTTTTAATTTTTTAAAAATATTAAAGTGGAAATATTACTATAAAACTAGTATTAAAATTATATTTTGGATTATTAATTAATCAAGAATGTAATATATAATATAATAAAAATTATGAAATTTTTGTACATAAATATAAAAGTACTTTCTATTATTAAATAAATAATAATTTAATAATTAAAATTAAAAACCAAAATTATTTGTGAAAAAAAATTAAAATATAAATAAATGAAAAAGACATCAGTTATCAAGGGGCCAAATAAAATGGGCCAAACTTTTTGATCCCGCCTTGCCCAAACAATATTACCGTCTTGTCCAAAATTTCATTCATTTTGGCTCCAAAATCCACTAAAAACACTCATTTCACTCTCATTTCACCCATTTACTCATTTCAAAGCACCAGAAAATTAACTCCAAGGCATTAAGAAGTGGAAGCATTCAAGCATAAGAAGTGGAAGCATTCAAGTAGTGAGAAGCATTCAAGCAGTGACGGCATTGAAGCTTCGATTAAATTGGGGATTGGGCATTTATGGCTTGGACTCACTTCAGTGAGGGATTGGGGATTTAGGGCTTGAATTCAATAAAACTTGGATATAGGGATTTTGTGCGAGGTATTATCATCACTCAATTAACTCGATTTTGTGCTTTTTATATATATGTGTGTGTATGTTTGCTTCGCTGGCTCTCTATGCTCTATCTCTCTCTACCTCTCTATGCTCTATCTCTCTGTGATTTTGTTACTTTCATAATTAGAATTATGTATTTCATAGTATGAAATAATGCCAAAACATCCATATTATCCCAGGATGTTCGATAATATTGTGGATGCTGTTACGCCTTTCGAAGATCTTGTTAAGGCTTTTTTGATTATGGTTGTGACAGCTGTCATGTACAATTTTTGTCTTTTGCATCTTCACTTCTACTGCACACTCTGTGCCTTCTGGAACTCGAAAATCAATTCATTTGCAACTCAAAATACCTATGATTAATTTTAAACCCCTAATGTTACCGTCCTTTCCAAGAGAAACTGTTTTTAAAAGACAAACTGAAACAATATGTTATCTTACATACTGTATATTTTCTACATCTTAATGCAGTTCTCAATGCCACTACCTAATCACAAATAAAGAAGAGTGAAATTTATTCTTAGGTTTGATACAAAGGATGGATGTGTGAAGATGGTTTACATAAATAAAAATGTACTTGTATCCAAATATGGAGAGATGTACTATAAAAGAAAATAAAAAATATGTAGAGATGTTTCTACCTTCAAATATGATGATAATACACCTATTAGTAGTAGCTCCATGTGTACAGACTCACAACGGGGACAAAACTATGATTACTAATATATCCATGTAGCCTGGTTTTCAGTTATACCTTTATCTTTACTGCTGTTGGGTATATCAGATGCTCTTTTTAATTGATTAGAAAAGGTTCAGAGACTGAATTTAAGCTCATAAATTTGATGGAAGCTTCACAAAACTTGAGAAAATCTTTGAGATCGCGGTTCAAGGATCAGATGATGACAAGACTACAGCTGCTACTATCCTTTGTGGGGCTTCTTTAAATTGTGGTTGGAATGTTTAGGTATTCTACATTAAAATTGTGGTTGCAACAGTTGACTGTGTTCAGATATTCTCTCTGCATGGCTTGGTATGTGAAGCTTATACTGGTCCAATATTTCTGTCATAAAAATGTTCGGTAGATACATGAAAAGTTCTTTGTCTCACTAGAGGAAACTCTTAACTATAGGTTGGTATATCATGCTCTTTCAGGTTCCACAACTTGCTGGTGGGCTGATGCGAATCTGTGAAGTATTTGGATCATGTGTGCCAAACGTGTCATGTGTGCCAATCTGTGAAAATTTCACTGTGCTTTTCTGATGAAGATTTGAGTTTTGTGCTTCGACTTTAGGTATTACCCCCTTCCGATTTTAGTTTTGATTTTTAGTTTGTGTGTATATTGTTGTATGTATGTACATATTGGTTGCAGAAGTAGCATTAACACCCCTCTTTATTTGATTCTGTAACTTTGGAATGCCATGGCTTGCTTTGTACCCTTTTGACCGCATTATATTTTAAGCTTTTGCTGAATTTTCCATTGCTATTATTTATTATTCTGGAGGATAGTCTTCATTTAAAAATCAGTTTTTTTATTAAATAAATAAGAGATAGTTTGATTCAGCTCTGATCAATAATTTAGTTGGTGTGTCTGCTTCACAGGTGGAATATGTTGACAGCGATGAGGAAAATTTATATCTCAGAATAGAACGCTGGAAAATAGTTGAAGATGTGAGTGAAACACAATACATATAGCTTAATTAGGTCTACCTACTCTCATGAAGCTTATTAAGTCTGATATTTTGACAATACTGACATCTACGAGGTGGAGACTTGCAATTCTTTGCGATGGAAGGGAAGAAATGGTGGTTGAAGATGAATATCTTGATTGTCTTGTTGAACGTCTTCTTGATCTCATTAAGTAAGTGGTTCTGGTTTATGTTTTCTTCTTTGTGCCACTATTGGATTGGAACTGACTATGTCTACTATCTTTGCTTTTTATGTTGATGTTATGTTTCAGTGCTGAGACACGTATTATGATCATTTCTTGACTTAATGTACTAGGAAGTATTGTGCGATGGGGTAGTGACAATGTTATTGAGGTATGATTAAAGTTACAAAACCAAGTGTTTCGCCATGACTAGTAGTTGAAGCGTCACATCAATTTTTACATATGTAAATTTATAATGTCTCCCGGACTTTAAAATCACATATATCTATTGACCATCTTTTCAATGTGTTTCAAAATCACAAATTGGTTGATGTAAAAAATGAAGCACTTTGGGAAATTTCAAATGCTATGGTTTTTTTTTTTTTTTTTGTTAAGGCTTTTTTTATTATAAGCTAGCAGGTACGGAGCGTCTTATAAGCTTAGTTTGTTGTTTGACTTGTTCTTTGGTCTAAAAATATTCAAATATTCTCACACATTTGGATGAAATCTTAATTTCTTAAAAAATAAAATAAATAGTAGCTTAATTGGTTATGTTAGCAGTGTAATCTTTAGCTATATAGTTCAATATTTCAGAGGTGGACCTAGTGCGATTAGGGCTGTAAATGAGCCGAACCGAACCGAACTTTTAT
>PHNY01029412.1:363-10504 GCA_003724115.2 Anethum foeniculum | reverse complement strand
GTAGCATTTTAAAGTGCAAAACGGCACTTCAATTTAAGTTCCGGACAAGACGCTATATAAACTAGCGTTTACAAAGTCTAAAAACAACAGTAACGCAACTCAGGGTTGCGTTTTGCCACTTCAAAAAAAAATAAAATAAATAGATAACGCAACATTATGTTGCGTTCTAGTCCTGAAATTTCAAACGCTCTCCGCCTTAGCGTTTCTAAGTGCTATTAGGGGCCGTATTTTCAAAAAGTGACATTTGAGGCATTTCTCTCCCAAATAGTGTCATTTGGGGCCAACACCCTTTAGATTTATTGTTTCAAGTTAGGTATCAATTCAGTACCATTGAAATCTAAATCTTCAGATTTAGTATATCCAAAATTTCGGAATTAATTTGTCATCCTAGTGGTTTTTTTCCTCAATAGTTATGGATAAATCTAGTTAAATAATATTAGTAAATTTAATATCATTTCGTAAATTTTATATAGGGTGTAAAAATCGTCCAAATTTGTTTTTTTTAATCAAGATAGAGTCACAATAGTTAATGAGTGTCTAGACTGCGATGGATATTTATTTTATTTACTTCAACTCTAGTTTGATTATATTTCTCTAATTTGTTCAAATATAGAAATTAGTCATTTGCTCCAACAAAATATTCAAATTTATTCAACCAAAATTTAATTAAAATACAAAATATAATTAATATGAGAAATGAAATTAGATAACATCATATAAAAGTTTATACAATTTAATCATTTATAATAAGTAATCAATAAAAATTTAATAAATTAGTAAATTGACCACTAATTATGAAAAAAACATAATTCAAGAAGAGCACGGCTACTAAAATATACACCTAGCCTTTTAAAAAATAATAATAAAGAAAGATTACATTAAACGAAAAATCCTAAAACAAAAACAATTAGCATCTAAATCTGCTGTACAGTTTGGTATATGGAATTTAGTTACAATTCTCAAGTGCATGTATATTGCATATTGCATACTGCATGCCAACACTAATACACCTCAAATTTTCAGATCACAACACCTGCATTTGCTGTAAACTTCAGTACAAGGAATTATGTTATGCTACAAGATCAACAGGATAGTACCAAATTGAAATTAGTGCACCTCAACATTCCGCAACTTACCTTACCTGGGTACTGCTGTAAAAATAGTCTATTGGTTGCAATCATAGCTGCTCTAGTGCATGGTTCATTATGCACCCCAACAGACATGCTTATAAACTCACCCGAATATGTTGTATACTTTCCCTATATATATGGGATTTATTAAAACAGAGCTCTTTGCATTTACATTATGATATTTGCAATAAGAGTATTGTTTGTTATTAGCAATTAGAGTAAGTTATAAATGGTTAACAGAACTTCTAAAGACTGATACATTGTTCATTTTAAATAATTTATAATTAGTACATGTAAACTGGCGAAGTAGCTAGAATTATGCCCAGAGCAAAGTCACAATAAGAAATAAAGCCACGGCCAACCCAAAACAACATCCAACAACTGCCATGAAAGCCTGCAGATGGCAGCAAAAACAATTAGTAATCCCATTCCCATATATCGATTGCACATATGTCACATGCATGGTATGTTACTCCGACTCTTTGGTTATTTCTTGTCAGATCCTTAGACTTAAATCTGGACACTTTGACCATCAAAAAGATGCATGCTATGTTACTCCGACATTGGTTATTCACTGTCATATCCTTTTGACTCATATGTAAACACTTTGACCTAAAGACCAGATAAGTCATTAACTTGGAAAAAGGGAAGAGATGATAGAAAGAAATGAGAAAAACAACACGCCTACTTTGTAAAATCCTTCACAAAATCATCTGTAATTTAAGTTTTATCGTTAGAATTTCCATTTATATATAATTAATTACTTTTTTATTTATAAATAATGGTGCATCTCCATAAATTTACTTTGTTCATAATTTACTTGTTCATTAATAATTAGCCTTATCAATATACTGGCCCCAGCCCTCAAAGTATTCCAGTTTCATTTTAGCCTTGCAGTTTGACATGTATACGATTGGAAATGTATTATAAAAGATTTTGAGAACAATCATCGTGATTCTGGAAAATTGTTTTGTCAGAATATTTAATTACATCACAAAGACCGCCATAACCAATGATGAACCTGCTATCGATCCAAAATGCACAATCACTCTTCTAAACTAGTATATTAAAGCCAACCTAAAGATTATTTGTTGGTAAGCTAGTCGGCAATATGGGTGCTACAGTCATTGAACATTATAAATTGTTTATCATTTATGCTAAGACCTTCTATAAAAGTAAGATAAGCTAGAGGTACGGAAGTCCGTACTAGGGGCCTTACGGACCTTAAAATGTACTTCCTCCGTCCCTCTCATTTTTTTTACATTCCGGAGAGAGTGCCCCGCACATATTTTAAGGTGCATATAAAGTATAGCTTCGTAACTTATTTTTAAATTATTTTTTTCCTAAATAAAAATTTAAACATCCAATTTTTATTTAAAAACATAGAATTGCAATAAAAAGTTACGAAACTATACTTTATAAGTACCTTAAAATGCGTGCAAGACACTCTCCGAAATGTAAAGAAATGAGAGGGACGGAGGGAGTATTTATATAGTATTAACTCATATTTAATAATATGTGTTTTGTAATTTTTAATCAGAATCACAAAGAATTACTTATAACAGAGTCCTATTAGAGTTACAATATATTAATTATTTTACAACCACGCTAGGATTATAAAAATATTATTCCTTTATCTATAACTAAATATATCAAAAATACTATTAGAACTTCTAATAATAAATAATGTTAACAAATATACATATTTAACAACAAATTTAGTTTTTTATTAATCAAGTCCATTTAATATTTTTAGCACACCTCTCAATTTAACCATCAAATCGTCAATTATTAAATTGAATACATTACATCCTATATTCTAACAATCAAAAGTGTAGTTATTTCAGGTTAAATCAAGCTCTCAACATCTTAAAGGCTTCAAGAAAGGCTAATCTTCAAGTTTTGAAGGTAATTCGTATATATATGTGTGCGAAATCCTTTATCTTTCTGTAGATGCAACTATCATAGATTTATGTAAGTGTTCATCTGGCTTAAAAAGGCTGAACCGTACAAATGCCAAAATTCATATCATCCTGCGTCAAACGGGAATATTTAAAGGCAAATATGCTTAATAACCCCTAATAAATAGCATAAGGTCCACATTTCCCCAAATTTTAGACTCCAGGGCTTCGATACTCAAATATGTGTTGTGTCCAACATGTGGGGAAAAAAAGTGACTCACATAAGGTCCCTTCAGAAACACACCCTACCCACTTTGGTACCCTAGTTTGCCTTTATATTTTGAACTTGCTTTTCTCTTTTTTTCTGCCACTAAATGTACTACGAAAACTACATCAAGTACGCTTAGTAAGAAGGAAAACAAAAAAGGGAATACTTTCAGTCCTTCAAAGAAGATAAAGGTCACCTACAACGGAAGGAGTATAGAGTAATCGACTAATTGTCGTGTCTCACATGCAACACTAATTTGAGTAACTTGGTGGCACAAGTGCGTGCAGATTGCTATTTGATTAGGTAAAAGGGCAATTTCAGATACGTGTTTAGGTAGAAGTGCAATTTCAGATACCTTGCCTTCTGACTGAAACTTGAACTTGACAGTAAGCCATGACAATCCCTTCTCAACAAAAGGTGCAAGTGCTAAAGCCCTGCATGTCAAATCAGTAACCAGTTTATAGAGCAAGTAAATCATATATAGTAAAGATGATTTTATTGCTAATATTAAAAGGAATGGTCTTGCACCAGAGAGTTAAATAAATACTCAAAGGTCCATGCCTCCTTCAGTCAGCCTTTTATTACCAAAAGGAAAGAGATATGTCAGGATTAGTACTGTATTACTACTTACTGTGTTAGTATGGCTGTGTCTTACTGTGATAGTATTGCTGCGTTAGAAATAGTACAGGGAAGGGCAGTTGTGTCTTTTCATTGTATTAGTTATACTTAAGTCAGGGCCTATTAATACTTGTAATAGTTGTGTGTTCTGAATATATGATATATGAAAATGGAATCAGTTTCCACCAATCCTCTTTCTCTCTCTATAACTACTTTCTCTCTCTAGGGTTTCCTACTCTAAAACTCTATCTTCTCTTGCAAGTTTCTCTCTAACTCTGTATCTCTGTTCTATATTTCTGCTCTTATCTCTCTGTTTCTCTCTGAATCTCTCTCTATTCTCTGTTATATCTCTATATCCTAGCTGTTATCCTTACAATTCTGCACTTATAAACCAGAAAATACCAAATATATACATAAAAACACTTAAAACTCATGGACATCCTGACAGATATCCCACTTGAATATATATTAACGGGTTACTTATATTATTACAAATTCTGGACCATCAAAATAATTAACAATATTATGTTGTCAAGTTAAAAAAAAAAAAAAAAAAGTTAGAGACTAAATGTAAAATAAAGATTGAGAAAAGAGCTGGCGCATTACTTATATTATTACAAATTCTGGACCATCAAAATAATTAAAATAATATGTTGTCAAGTTAAAAGAAAAAAAAAAGTTAGAGATTAAATGTAAAATAAATATTGAGAAAAGAGATGGCGCATCGTACAAATATTTCAAATAACCTTTTGGTTGGAACTTGAAAGAAATAAAATGGAAAAATGTCAACAATATAAGTGGCAAAGGGTGCAAGAACTGCGAATTGCAAATTTGTATCAGGAGGTTTGTCAAGGACATGGGTCAGGAAGACGGAACTAGCATTACTTTTAAATTGGTGGCATTGAGCTCTACTTTAAATTTGTATGAATGGAATGGAATGAAGGAAGGAAATTAAATTATGACCAAGTACTACAAAATAGTATAAATAATTCCACTATCCCCCGGATTTACTCCTTCCAACCACACATAGTGTATAAGTTTAATCTAGACTGGAACCTAGAGCTAATATAGGACACTGCCAGGTTTTAACTTTCAACTAGTCTAGAACAATATGTAATTTACACTTTTCTAACAATGTTGTTGGCTTTTGATAAGATCATAGGCTCAAAAGCATTTCTAATTCTGCACACCCTTTTGCAACTCCAATTTTACAACAAGAAAATACATTAAATTGATTAGTAAACCATTTCCGCAGATCAATTAGAAAAAGAAAAAAAAAACTTATGATTTACGAATTATCTTTAGTAATGGCGTTACGCATGCCAAACACAAGGCATGTGCTTGCTTAACATTGACACTTGGTAGAAACTTAAAACACCCGTGATTGATAAGCATTCCAGGATAATTCTGTTACACATTAGACCACAACTGTGTGTGTGTGTGTGTGTGAGATGCTCACATGCCAATACATGAGCATAAAAACAGGTCTAATACCCGAATTGCATGAAATGACTACGATACACGAGATATAGAAGACGAGTTGTAGATTCTCACCCTGCTGCCCGGATAAGTTTAGTTACTTGACTTCCTGCCCATACCATTGCCAGTAACTTAAAAAATCTGCAAATTGATTTTAAAAAATAATAAATTATACACAGATGAAACAAACCAAAAACTTAAAATTAACTTGTTACCTTTTAACAGCTGCTAGATAGCCAAGTTTCCCAGGTGCTGGTACAACATAGAACCTGCAAAACAAATCATGCTTCCATCTGAGTGGACAAATGTTTTAGGGTCATTGTAAAAACTACAAGGTAACCAAAAATAGATTGTTTGTCAGTATTTTTAGTCATTGTCATTGCTCTTAAAGTATAACATGTTGTCATTTAAGCCAGAGTTCCAGCCCCTATATATTTTATACATAGCTACAACTATTTAATATTTTCTCAAAGAATATAAATCTTCTTTTATTAAAACTAAGAGGGTCCGGATCAATTGAAGGTCCCAACTGCCATTGATTATGCTTTCATGGCTGACCACTGAGATATAACATATTGGACGCATGAAACCTCACTTTAGTACTTTAATTATTAATTGTAGTGACGCATAAAATTCTATCCTTGCACGTATACATTATGTTGTAGTAGAAAAATAATATACATAAAAATATATTGAAGGTAGAAGATTATTAAAAATATATAAATCCTTGTGTCACACGCTTCTACTAACCATGCTACAATGCGGTAAGAAAGGCATCATTTGATCAAACAAAAAACCCCTAATCTTTTTTAAATTTCACCAATTTCTTCTTCCCCAAAAACTGACCATCAAATTGTAGTATTTGGACGGAAGCGGCAATCAAGCATGTACGACAGTACTACACAAAAACACAATCTAGACCGGGAATTGTCAAACCCTTATACCTATTTTAGCCCGAGTAATTTAGTCTAAAAAAAAAAGAATTTTAAAATAAGTAAATTAGAACTATCTGTTGTCGGCAAAACAACATTACAGGCCATGGTTTCAATGTTTATCCCGTTACGTTTCCAAATTTATAAACATCACCCACAAATTTTAGAAAATTACGAGTCATACAAAACTCGGAACATTACAGACAATTCTATGCAGCCTCAAAAATTTTAAAATAAGACCATGAGCATAAGGTTTCAATATCATTTCCTAAACTCCGAAATTTCAACTCGGTCCCTGAGAAGAGAATCAGATCCCAACAAGTAAAAAAATTTCAGACTGTGGAAAAGAATTGGGAGAAAACATACTCTCAATAATAAAAACAGAAAACAGTTAGAATGAACAAGATATATATAGATCAGAAAAAGCTACTAATGCAACGATTTGCTTTGATCTAAAATCTCTAAAGGAATATTTTACTAACCACACTAGCAGGAAGGTAGAAAGATAATACGCAGTATTTAATAGGCCATATGATAGTAATCCTGATAGTCCATATCTTTTCAATTTCTCCAACATCCTACAAAAAAATAAAGATAAAATGAAGTTAAACGTACATTATAGTTCACTATCCCAGTTGGAAAAAAACAAAATGAAATTTCATGGAAAGTTAATAAAGCAAAGTGATGCTATTATTTTATTGTTATGTTTGGGCTAATATCTTGAATTGGGGTTATAGTGTTTAATAGGCATACTTTTGGGTTATATAGTAACCAATACATATTCTACTGTTACCATACTTTAAGATCCACGCAAAAGAAACTTGTGTAAGAGAAGCGATGTAATTAATAGGCTATCTGAGTGGTGGGTGAAATTCCCACATCATCACAGTCTCTCTACTTGTAATATCATCTTATGTAGTGGATATATTTTCTCTCCTTGCGGATGTAGGTCAAGTTGACCGAACCACATTAAATTCTTGCCTCATGCATTTCTTTCTTTAATTTGTGTTCTTAATTGATATTTTAATCCAGAAAATATCCATATTCATGTGCTGGAAATGCACCTTACTCCAATTTTGTATATGATACTGTCCTTTAGTCCAAGCCCAGACATTGATGCTATTATACATCCAGGAAAGGTCTGAGACCATTTTAGTTTATATCGTAGAATACCAGGTCATAAAAAGTGGCATGCTGATGGTGGAAAACTGAATGCAAGGATAAAGCCTCATTATGACCACATAAAAACTAGATTAATCAATTGGATTGATCTTCTTTGTTTAATTTAAAGTATCCATATAACGGTTTTAAACATCAGGTACTTATTCACTTTCAGTGAGAACTTTAAAAGAAGGTCAATAGCATAGTAAGAGCGATCTATAAAAAGAAAATATCTAAAGAACATTTTAGAAAGGAGAAGTGTTAAAGAAAATCATATCAATATCAAAGTATATTTATAAATATTACTCTTATACTTTTTGAAGTTCTTATACATAGGGCCCTGCCAATGAAATCTTAGAATGCAAACATTTAGTAGTTTACATGCTATTAAGATTGAATCATATAATATCCAAAAGACTGTATTGCCCTTTTTTGTACATAGTCATAATCAGATTCAATGTTTAGAGTCTTTAGACGCGAAAAAACCACGACTTTTAGAACCGAAAGTTTGAAGGTAACTCCGAAACAACAGTTAGGACCAGGGGTTCAACTAATTAACAATCAAGGTTTAAAATGTGATTCTTGAAATGTTACGGACGCATAAATATTAGGGTCCATATTGTCATTTAAATCATAATAAAAGTATATAGTTGTAGTCATCCAAGGCACTTTCTTGAATATTAGCACTGATTGTGTGTACCATAACTGCAATGTTATTTTAAACGATGTCTTTAGTACAAGCAACAATTATGTGAACATCAAATACCTATTGTCATGTAAAATGACAAAGCATGTAACTGAAAATAATATTGTTACCCTCAAGTACTGAGGCAAAATTGGAAGGCATATAGTATGTACTCTGTGGATGTAAGTGCTGCTTGTTTGGAACTAGCATTCTTTTCTCCTGAACATTTAAGAAGACAATAATAAGAAGATATTATTGTATTTTAAAGCTTTCATTTCATATATTCCTAATGTTTGTTTCAAAACCGCACCTTCGATGTTGGAACCATCATTTTGGGAACTTACTTCGATGTTGGCACCATCATTTTGGGAATTTAAAAAATCACGCGCCTGCATTTGAATAAAGAAAACATTAGTGAGATAAGAAAGGTTATAGCAATGAAGATACTTAGAAGATTTCGTGTGGGATGTGGCAAGATTTGAGTATCAGAATCATACATAAAAATTTTATGACAATTGACAATAAATGGAATGTGATGGCACAAGTTGGGGATGATGCAATAGAACCCAACAAAAGGCCCCCCGAGAAACATGTGCTCATCAATATTATAGATTTGGAAGCCCAGTAACAAATAAATTCTAGAATAGGTATCATCCTTTCTATTAGAATTGCCCTATTGCACTACATTAAATCACAATATTGGACAACATTTTCGAGCTTCAAACTATACATGTCGCAGGGGAACATACTTCCCAATCCACGACCATATACCAGTATTTCGACACTTATCAAGCTAAACTCAAAAAACAAGCCAAAAAATCATGCTACAAGTGCAACGAGAAGTACTCACTCGAACATCATTTCAAAAGCGAATTACAACTTGTATATTAGCAAATTGTGGTGTTAAATGACTTTGAAGCCTACTCTCAACTACATATCTAACACCTTAATCTTCTCGAAATCATCTGTATGTTAACGAAATGGCACCCTATAGACTAGTAGAAACTTAAACTAAGCTACTCACTCCGTCCCATAATTTTTGCCTTATTTGACTTTTGACGGTCAAATTGACCGAACTTTGACTACAAATTACATTTAGTTCTCTTATAATTTAAAAAATCTAAAAAATACAACATAAAGTACGTTAAATATACTTTCTAACAGTATCATTTTTACGATTGTTCTTAACCATTTTATATATGTAATTTGTGGTCAAAGTTCGGTCAATTTAACCGTCAAAACTCAAATAAACCAAAAATTACGAGACGGAGGGAGTATCATATTACAACAGGCAATAGTAATTTCCGCAATTCAAATACATACATCACAACTGAATAGTTTCGAATCAACATAACAAACAACAATGCGCATTACATTATCAGTTTTCGACAAAATTACAAATATTCGAAAAATACTCACATTCTGGTCGGCGTCGCTGCTAACACAACAGAGCGGCCTCAAATGCAATTGGTTCGTCTTGTACGGCAAATACAAAATACTCGTACAGATACACTATTTAAGCATAATTAAACGCAATTATTAATTATCAATTGTCAAGTAGTGAAATTAAAGTATTGTAATTTCGAAATTGACGGATTATTCAATTCAAATAAATATGTATAAGTATGTATGTATATGGACTTACATGTAGACGTGAAATTGGAGGTATTTGGGGGGTTACGTGAGTGGTTAAGGAGGAAGCCATCACAATCTCAAGCTCAGTTTTGGCGTCTGCACCGTAAGTGTTCTTTCTTATTATTTTTGTTAAAAAATTTCATTGCAATCGCAAGAAAACGAACTACGTAAAAGAATCACGTGTATCAGGTTATTTTGACACTATTTTTTAGTTTTAGAAATCAAATTTTAAGGATTTTATAATATACACGAAATTCATCAAATAATCTTTAATTTAGGACCAAATATTTGGATAAAATCATTTTTATACATACTAGCTTAAACCCCGTGTC
>PHNY01029399.1:275-21707 GCA_003724115.2 Anethum foeniculum | reverse complement strand
TTATAAGAAAATATGGTAAACAATAAAAATATGCTCAAATTAAGGGGAAGCTACTCTAGTGCTAATCATTTCAAATTTAATATCTAAAGACATGTTATCTTTAAGATATTGAAAATCTTAGCAGCACATTCCAATGGTAAGTAATTTTATTGTATGTTTATTTAAAAGATGAAGAAAAACTTATTTTTCTTGTACTTTTAACAAAAAGATAAATAAAAATTTACTTGCTCCTTTCAAAGGCAACAACATAAAATAATTTTCTTTCTCTCCATTTTGTCACATTTTTTAGGAAAGATAATTTATTTTTATAAATTGATGGTTATTTTATATCATCAAAGGGAAGCTGTATCTTAAATTCTTCCACTAACTTTCTTTTAATCCCAATCTTTTTGATATTTTCTCAAAAAGGGGAAGAGGAAGAAATTAAAGTATTGGCAAGAAATTTAAGAAATTTCTAACATATTAACTGTAAGTGAATAAAATTTGACTTGTCAAAAACAGGAATAATCACAGAATGATGTCAAGACGGTGCAAACTTCGTGGGGAAGCTATGAACAGGAAAGTACACTAATTTTTAAAATTTTTGCACTGACATCAAGGGACTTCAGGTACATTTCTAAACTTAACTTTCTGTGCTTATAGTGCCTAGGATAGAGAGTTCACATATGCACACTCTAAATTTCTTAATAATTTTGAATAAATATAAAAAGGGGAAGATTGAAAGATATCTTGCTCTTTTAGGATTTTGATATTTATTAAATTATTAAGAAATTAATAATAGGTCACTTAGTACTTCCCACTACGAGTCAAGGTCCTATTTAGCGACAAGTCAAAGCTTGGTCAAACACGAGTCAATTACAGTCAAACACATGCTTTAAAAATAATTAAAAAAAATTTATTGTTTGATTTAGCTAAAATATGTAAAATATCATTTAATGGTATTTTATTATATTTTAGTAGTGGCATTTAGGAGGCAAACCTTTATATTTGGTATCGATCGTTTTAAACTTTACTATTTTATTATCTTTCAAAATGACGACTCGTACCAACGGATATTTCTTGGCTTACACACTTTGAAAATCTTTTATAAATATCCGAAATGCTTTAACATGATATATTGTCTTCTAATATAAGTCCAGTCTCATATTTAAAATATATTTCTTCCGGTGCCGCTAAAGGTTATATTCATTCGGGGAATATTATTTTAAATATGCTAGTACATCCCCTAACACCTTGAATTCTATATTCTTTGGAGAAAACTAGGATATGACTAATTTTAGTCATAAAATAGTATTTGGTCTCTTGATGTTGACCAAAACTATAATGGTTGTCGGCTACGCGAAAACGTTTCCCGACAAATCCTAAACTGAGCGTAAACGACTTTTGACGACCAAGATTGACTTGAAACTTGGTAGGACTTCTTAAAATGGTCTATAATAGGTCTAGGAAGGTCTAGGAGGTTTTCCGGAATTTTACAAAAATATTTTTTCAGGAAGTCGTTTTTCGTTTCAGTGGTTACTATTCATTATTTCTCTTTGAATATTTTTATCCTACTTGTGCTATTTCAAAAATTATGAAATTTTGGGGAATGTCCTAAAAAATACTTAAATGCTCCATGAATCTTTTCAGAATATTCTGACAATATTTTTCCGGGTGTCCGTTTCGCAAGTAATTGATTTACGATACGAATTTTTGTTCGCCTATCAATTCAACTTATTTTCCGAAAATGTTTTAAACCTTGTCTTAGATATATTCAAGGATGCTTCCCTAATTTTTTCATAATTTATTGATAATTTTTCATTAGGGGTGATGAATAGTAATTTAATTAGTAGTAAAATAGCTTCTAGAATGTGCATTTGGGTGAAATGAGCTTGAAATTCAAATGAAATTCAAATGCACATTATATCATTGTTTATTAGAAGTCAACTTTGCTGAGTTGTAATGGATAAGGACGAGAAGATATTTTATTTGTTTATTATTAATTTATGGGAGCCGTTGGATGGTTGATAAGTGGCAAAATATGAGCCATTGGATCAACCCCAAAACCCTAATTTTTGGGTATAAATAGAAGCCACTTCTCACCATTTTCCTCAAGAAAATCAAGGCAAGGAAGTGCTGCAAATTACTCTATAAATTCTAGTTCATAAGGTGCTCTTTCAATTTCTTATGAATTTCTAGTTATAAGCTTGTTTTTCTTTCAATGTCTTTGTCTTTCACAAGCTTATGAATTTGCACTACTTCTTCATCCTCCTTTGTTCTCAAGCCCGCCGAGAGCACGAGTTTTGTTCCACTATATGATTTAAATATCCGCTAGATTGGCCCGTTGAATTGATAGTGATAGTTCATAGCTCGACTCGAGAAAACGGTTAAAACACCCCGCTAGAACAATGTGATGAAACTTGCTTGATTTCTTCATCTTAATTTCTTTGCTTTAACTTGTTCTTGTGCTTGGTTATAGTCCACTCTATGGCTCAAATATCCGCTACATTGGCTTGGTTCAACTAAGAGTGATAGGCTATAGTTAATCTCACGAAAAGAGCAAGTTAAACAAAGAAATTCGTAACCCATCTTGTGCACACTATCAAATCGATTTAGGGGCTGTTTTGAAGGANGAATCTCCTTGAGTTGGTAAAATATTAGCCCTTATGTTGGTGAATTTTTACTTGCTCGTTTTAAGGAATTCAAGTTGAAAAACAAGAGTATTCACTTGGAAATTTTTGGCCATAATAGCACCACTTAAGACACGATTTTGTGGAGTTTTTAAACACTCAAAAATGGTTCTTTAAGTGTGTTTAGGGGCTTCCGGTGAGTTCAGGAGCGAGATAAAAGAGTAGCTAACTTTTATCATGTTTTTAATGCTTAAAAACCAAGTGAAATAGAAGGGGAGCAAACAAACTAACTTGACCCATTTTAATTGCTTATATTCTTGTCATTTATAGTTTGTTTAGTGCACTTTTATACTTTCTCTTTAATTGATTTTATTTTTTTAGTATATATTTGTGCTTGTAAGGAAGCTTGGCTTGCATATACACTTTTTAGTGTTTTGTGCGAGACTTACTAGTTCTTCCTTGACATGAACGATCTTTCTCCTAAATTTGCACTTCTATAGTGGCTTGTGTGGAAATATCCAAGTTTATCTTTATCTTTCACTTTGGTGGAAATTTTAGATAAACTTACAAAGCCTACTTAGTTCTTGAACATTTCCGAAAAGAGCAATAATCAAATTGAGATCAACGCTTTTGTTATCTCGCTATCGGAATGAACTAAGTATTGATATGGTTTATTCGAAAGTCTAAACCTTTGATTCGGCTTTGAATATATTCTGGGGGAATATATTGTTCTTCCTTTAAGAACACCAAGATTGCTAGTTATATTTAATCTTCCTTGTTTATTATCTTTAATATAACGTGCTAATCTTCGTTTATTTGTTAAGATATGTTCGCTCACTCTCTTTTAATATTCTTTAACATATCTTATCAATTATTAGTTCATTTAATTGCTAGTTATATTCTCTCTTTCATTTGTATAATGTCTTGATATAACTTGTCGATTATTTGTTCTTTAAATTACAAGTTATATTTGCTCGCTCATTTTTATATGTTTCGAATATAACATGTCAATTTAGTTGTGCTGTATATATATTGCTTCCGCTCTTTCCCTTATTCATTTTATTCATGATATATATGCACACACTTGGCACACACCATAATTATATATATTAACTTCCATGTTGTTATATATACATGCTTTCTTGACTAATTGTGCCTTATATAATATAAATTGATTATATATTATATTATATAATATATATTGATTATATATTATATTCATTGTGTCTACATTTGTTATATACTTGCTTAAGTGTTTTATTCATTATATGACATGTGTGTAGATTGCTTGCACTTATAGTATTAACTTGGTTAATATTATATTTGCTCTTTATATAATATATTCTTATATATATTATATTCTTGCCTTTACTAATGTTATATATGTGCTTAAATGTATGATTGATTATATAACATGTTATTGACTTACTCGCACTTATTTTACTAATAATTATTAGTATAATATTTGCTCTTTTATAATATATTATTTAATAGATTATATATCTTGCTCTATACTTGTTATACTATGCTCAATTGCCATATCTTTGTATAACTTGTTGTAGATTTTCGTAGCACTTATATTTCTAATAGGTTGGACTTGTTAGTTGTATATTTGGCTACGTGAATTAATATTTGTGTAATATTAGTTCGCACCTCGACTCTTGTTATACCATGCCTAATTGATTTATCAATTGTATAACTTGTTGTAGTGTTTTAGCATTTGTATCTTTAATTGGAATTATTAATGGTATACTTGCTCTCTTGGAATAATATTTGTAATATTAGTTCAAATCTTTAATTTTTTGTAAAAGGGTATTTTGTAGAGATTATATATTAACTTTTGCAGTGAGGTGAAGTGAAGTGAGGTGATCTTCGTTCTAAGACCCAAGTCTTAGGCACGCCGACGGGGAGTTGGGTGTCTTTGCACCGTGAGGAAGATGAAAGACCCTAGACCTAAGACCTAAGACCCAAGACCGACAAAGGTTAGTAGTACAAGACTACGCAAAGGGCTACATTGACTTTGAAGAGGTAACGGGGAGTTATCTTCTAAGATAGGTTGTGTAGGGATTGTACATTAATTTGAGGAGGTAACGGGGAGTTACGCTCCAAGATAATTCTTGTATGTTTGCTATTTTACTTTGAGGGGGTAACAGGGAGTTACAGTCCAAGATAGGTATTGTAGTGGTTCTACTTGTATTTTGAGAAGGTAACGGGGAGTTACGCTTCAAGATAAATATTTGTAGTTTTGTAAAGGCTTCTCCGCCTACGTTAAGGAGTGGGGTTTTAGTTGTAACTCTCGAGATCGGGGAGGGTCTCGGGGACTGGATGTAGGGATATATATATATATATCTATTAGAGGTATATATATCACGAACGAGGTGAAAAATTGACCGCGTGGTTTTTTTCTCTTTCTCTTTACTTATGCACTTATAACTTGTTAATCACAGGTTTTCAAAAAGAGAAAAACCCGTTTTGGATAAGTTGCTCGGGGCAAGTCATCTTCATATTTCGAATCTGCTCTTCGGGAAGTCTGTATCATTCTTCTCGGATTGCTAAAATCGATGTCCTAGAACTGAGGGGTTTTAAGCGGCTTACGAGCTCTCCTTCGGAACTGGTCGATTGATCTCGAAATATCGTAGATTACTCACTTTTGCGTAATTTACTAAAGCGAAGAAATTTTAAAGGGCAATTTAATTTTTAAATTGGTAATAAGCTATTCAATCCCCCCTTCTAGCTTATTATTACGTCATATCGGACCTAACAATTATATTTCTACTCATTATTATTTATTTGATCATAGATATATATACTTTTATAAAAAAAATTAGTGTAAATCATTCATTGAATGTTAAACCCTACATTAATGTATATGTAATATTTATTTAATGCAATCATTCATTTTTTAAAACCTATTAATTGTGGCATAATTGATATTTATATATAACTCATTATTATGTTGTGATTATGAATACAAGCATAAATACTCACATGCATACATACATACATGAATAGATAGACATATATATACATAAATAAATATATATACATATAGATACATATATAGACATACATGCATAAGAACTAACTTGGATCACATTAGGTGGTCAAAAACGAGTACTCGAGTTCGAATATGCGGTCGAGATACTGATTTTTAATGGCTTACATGTATATTCTAAAAAAATTATTTTACATTAATTGAGAAATTCCTTCACCCAAAAATAATTCCCAAAACAGTTACCAATAAACTTTTTTACATTTTTCGTACTCAAGTTGACTGACACTACTAGTGTTTTTTTTCCAGAATATAATCGGTATATTAAATATATTCGCTCAAATAATAAATTTTAAGTATTGTGTTATCATTAAATCATGATTGTTGTTATAATTATAATGAGATAAATATAATTAATATTATATGTAATAATAGTTAGACTAATTAAAAGAGGGCGAAACAGTAATTTTAATAAGGATTAAATTGTCTCACAAACCCCGTAGTTGCTCTATTATATATAATAGATTGCATTTTATACTTCTTAGTTTTGATTCAAAATGAATATTATATATCTATTTTACAAATTAACTTTCAATTCAAATGGAACATGCACCTCTTTAGAAAGATAAGGGGTAAAACAGGAATTACAATACAAAACGTCTATAAAATTGTTAGTTATAATTCAAAATAAGTTAAAAATATTTATAGTTACGGATTCTTTGTTAAACTTTATTTAAAAATTAATTTTTAGTAGAATTATAATTTTTTTGAAATAAGACTATAAGATAAAAATTGAAATTGAAATTACTCGTATGATTTGAAAATTCAAAAATCATTATTTTATAGCTCGTATAAAAAATTCAATTTAATATAATTTGGATATATGAAATATATATTAATTAATTTTCATGTTGAAATTCTTATTTTGCCCTTGCCTAATAACCACAATTAGTAAAAAATGGCGTTATTTGTGTTTGGTTTGGCAAAAAGGGATGCAAAGTAATTAGTGAAAGTTGGTATATAATATTAATTTTGGACCAAAATCAAGGGATGCAAACCGTAATTCCTTCTAAAATCAATAATAAAATATCTTTACAAAAATGTACATATACATAGAAGCACAAACATGAGATCAAATCAAAGAAAAGTTACATCCAAAAGAAAGTATGATGAAAATTTAACAGAATTTTTGACAAAATGATTGAACATAAGTACTTTGTAACATACACCATTTCACATCACCGGTATCCTTGAAACTAAACAAAAGGAATGCCTCTACGAAACTAAGCTATCATATGGTAGATGGATTGCCTCTACGAAGCTAAGCTATCATATGGTATCCATTGAAAGATGCTCGTACAGAGTCATAAGTTGGTGCAACACCTTGCTATGCATTTGTGAAAGAGAAATGCCAAGTACACGTAACAGTGCCAGCTCATATTTTATTTTGTATATTATTTCATATCCTTTTCTGAGCATTGCAATTTTTGTGTTATTTCAACTTGATGCTTCAAAGCCAAATATATTGCAATTGACATTTACTATAAAAATGTTATGTTTACAATGACAAATGTGCTGGGGCTTTTCCCTTGTATATTAAAATTTTCGAATAACTGATTACTTAACATGTTATCACAACTAGGTTTAGGAAGGGGTCTTGGGTACGAGTTCTTCCCTCTTATTTATTTAATTTAAATATTTGTTGGTGTAGATATTCGGTTTTGGTATTTGAATAGTCTGGTAATGTTTGTTCAGTCGTGCGAGTTTGGAAGTGCAATATTTCATTGAGTTGAGGTATTTGCACTTTTTTAAATCAAGTTTGCAACTTGACCAAGAAAAAAATTAAATACGACTTTGTGCTATGGAATAAAGAATTAATATTTTACAATTACTATTTTTAGAAATTAAATAGACTTGATTTGTGGCTGGAAAATAAAATTTAGCTGTTAGACATAATTTGTAAACATATAAAGAAGTTTTATCTCCATTATGAAGGCTATGTGATGAATAATACAGTTCTAAGCTTCTCATCTCTCATATAATTTGTGAGGAATTGTCACACCTGTCAAGCTTCAACCTCTCACTATACCGGCTGATGTTTGGGTGGATATCTTTATGGACCTTATTCCAGGATTACCAAAGTCACAAAGGAAAGATGTGATTTTTGTAGTGGTTGATAGGCTGAGCAAATATGCTCACTTTATCAGTTTATCTCATCATTTCAGTGTTGTCTTGGTGGCTCAAACTTACATTTATCAAGTTTTTAAACTCCATGCTTGGCCTAGGAGTATAGTTAGTGACAGAGACGTTATCTTTCTTAGCCACTTTTGACAAGCTTTGTTTTTATTACGTGAAACTGAATTTTTGTTATCATCTTCTTATCATCCTGATCGACAAATAAAAGTGGTTAATAGATGCTTAGAAACATATTTGAGGTGTATTTGTGGTCAGCAAGAAAAGGATAGGGCTTTGTGGCTTCCTTTAGCTAAATGGTTATATAATTACTCATTACCACACTACTATTTAGATATACCTTATGAACTTGTGTAAAATCAACCTCCTCCATTACATTTACCTTATCTTGCATGAGAAACTTCTAATAGAGAGGTGGACAAGAGTTTGCAGAGAAGAGAAAACATGATTACTAATTTGATGATGATACGTGCCGAATGTGGGTTACAAAAGCTAGAAGGGGGGGTAAAATAGCTTATGACCTTTTTAAAATTCAGAGCTTGACTTTTTAAAAGTTTCTTTTCTCTTTTAAAATTTATTACTTACCAAAAGTAATTTAAAGTGCGGAAGTAAAATGAACAAAGAAAAGAGAATACGATAGTCGATTTTATCCTGGTTCGTGGTGGCTAACTCACCTAGGAGTCCACTCACCCCAACTCCAGTCCCCGAACTCTTCCCTAGACTCAAGATATTCTTTACTCTAAAGAAACTCCTTTATAGTAGGCGTAGAAACCTTTACAAACTAATCACTATCAATTTATCTTGGAGCGGTACACACACGTAAACTCCTCAAAAATAAATTAGCAAAATACACACCACAAGAACTATCTTGGAGTGTAACACATTGTCACCTCCTCAAGAACTTGCAAACCTTTTGGTAGGCAATGTACTTCTTCTTCTTTGTCGGTCATAGATCTTAGATCTTACATCTCGGGTCTTTTCTTTTCTTCACGGTGCAAAAACTAGTAACTCCCCGTTAGTACACCTAAGACTTGAGGAAGTGTTGTAACGAATAATATTATATATATATATATATAAAGGACGCTTTTATGTGTTAAACTAGTTTCGACTCACAAGTGTAAGGAAGTCTTGTCTCGGAAAATGAGTTTTAAAATTGTAAGCGCACAATTTTTTAATCGTTTAAATACTTGAGATTCGTTCCACGGAGAGTAATTATTTTTTCGCAAATTACCTTAATTTCTAAATTAGTCGAACTAATTAAAATTAAAAACTTAGAAGAAATTTAAAATCTATTTTCTAAAAATTAATTACAAAATGCAAATTTAATAAGAAAAAGTAATTTATTTTATTTTAAGGAAATTTTTTTTTAGAAAATCGGGCATGACCCTTTTGTAACTCAAGCTACCTCAAAAACGCAAAGCAACCCAACAACCATTTTTATTTTTACTAATTACTATCCTAATTCTCAAACAAGCATCCAAATTATTTCCAAAATCAAAACTAAACTTATAAATCTAAATTAAACTAAAAATAAACTAAACAAAAATTTAACAATCTTGACAGATAACTGGAACTCGGCAGAGCACAACCCAGCATAAACTAGAACAGCTGATTCCCCCAAATTAGGACACCTGAACTCGGTAACTCGTTTGTTGCTCAGTGCTTACTCGAATTCACTGGACTCGTACAAACTGAGACTCGCCTGAGTTGTAACTCGGAACTCAGTGGTTTGCGGCGAAGTAGATGATTGGTTCGAAATCGAAGGTTGAAATGGTGGTTGCAGGCGGTGATGCGTTCGAAGGCAGTAGATGGGAGATTGCTGCTCTCGAACTAGGTTTGTGGTGGCTTGAAGGAGTTCGATTCAGGCGAAGCAGCTGTAACTCGGTGGTCGAAGGAATTGCAGGTGGGAATTGTAGAAGGATGCAGGTGAGGTAGAGAAAGGTAGTAGCACAGCTAGCAGTGGCTACAGGTTGATTGTGAAGTGGGTTCAAGAGATCGTGGGTGATAAGTTGCTTTCTCGATCTACCGGAACTGTTACTTTCTCCGGGGTGCCTACGTCCGGTTTTAGGGTCCTGCAAAATAATGCCTGATGGGGGTGGTGGCCGTCAAGCACCTCTGGTGTGATAATCAGTATTTGAAGTAGATGATAATACGGTTTAGGGTGGGGAAGTATACTTATTTTTTTGTGGTGTCGGTGATGTTTTACCTTGGTATTTATAGGGATTAGGGGTACCTGGCGTTATCCTTCGGATGCCTGACGGCTTCCCTTTTGGGATTGTTTTAAGAGGTGTGTTCCCCTTTTGCTTGGTTGGTTTGTCATATCCGGCAGTCAGCTAAGGATGTCCTCTTTTTGTCCAAAGGTTGTTGCGAGAATCACTGTTGCTTCCAAGGGGTCGAGGGGGTTTTGATTGTTGGGTATGACTTCTCCTGATGTTGCCACCCATGGGTTGATAAGAGGCCTTAGTATTTTAATTTCGTAATCATTCCCTTTTTGACTAAGTACCTTTCACTGGGTCTCCGTGCATGCGTTTATTGAGATGTGGAGTATGCGTGTGTCCTTGCTAGGCTGATCGTAGCGTCGCTTGCATGTGTCAGTCGCTTGAGGCGATCTTGTAGCTGGGTGGTCTTGGCGACGCCGTGACAGGTTCATGCAACGTGGTTGGTCCACGGTGGATTAGCGACCCTCAAGGGAGGGGTACTTATCATTTCCCCCCACTCTCTCTGGCCGCTTTAGCGGTCAGGGGGAGGAAAACTTTGTTCTATATTCTTTCTTTTTTGGTGCGTCGGTGCCCAGTATGGGGAAAATTCTTCTTTTGAATTAGTCAAGCGTCGTCGCCTCGTGAATGACCGCATTAAATGCTCCTGGGGAATATGTGTCGATTTGAATTTGTAGTGGTTTTCCGATGACAACTTTTACCACCCTTTCATTTTCTGGGCACCCGTCTATATAAAGGACGCATATGTTGAACATTTTCTTCATACATTCCCACCGTTCTTCTTCTTTCTTCAGGATTCGCTAGAGAGGTATATCAGTCTCTTCATTTTCTTGATATCTTCATTTCCTTTTATGTCGATCTTACACTGTTCTATGATTTTCCTTTTGCAGGCCATGTCTTCGTATGGGAGTTCAAACGCCGGTCAGGCTAGAGAGATTTTAGAGTTGAGGCGGAGAGAAGAATCCCTTGTCCGCAGGGTGAGGGTTCTCGGAGAGCGTATCCGATAATGGGTCAGGAAGGCAGACGAGTTGGAAGTGCGGATAGAGGAGCTTCAGGAAGCGCTGTAGGATGCCCGGGAGAGGGAGATTGAGCTGAGGTTAATCGGGAAAATAGGGCCGAAATTCCCATACGAACTTGTTTTTAATGTTTGTAATGAACTAATTGCGAACTTGTTTCGCGGACAACTTATGTAATTTTAATGGGTGCACGAACTTTCTTTCTATCTGCTACGGGATGGCTGCGTTTATGTTGCTTCATCTTTTTGTTTTTTTTGTTTTTTTGTTGGGTGTACGCATGTTTATGTATGAGTATGTATATGTTTGTATGTATATCTTGAGCTTGTTGCAGGTGTGTGTCATTGTTCACACGTTTCTTGGGGCTCATTCGGCACGTGTCTTGTGTTTGTCCAATCTTGGAGACGCGTCTTTTCGACGCTCCTTTAGTACTTTCTCGGGGGTTACGTCTTCACCTTTCTTCTTCTCTTTCTTTGGCTATAAAAAGGTGACTTGCCTTTCATATTTTATCATCCCCTTTTCTTCATTTGCATTTCTTACTTTCATTTGTTGTTGGTAAGTTGATGGCTCGGTGCTTCTCTTTGCGCTCTTTCTTTTCCTTTTTTTTTTTATTTTAATGATAGTCTCTTATATCTTGCTTGCAGGCATGGCGTCAGAGCAAGGTTTGGGATAGGCTGAGGAGGTTCGTGATGTCGCTGTCCAAGGAGAACTGCTGCGCGGAAATGCTGGTGAGGAAAATTTGTTTGGCGACGATGTTGATCGAGAGAAGTTGGTTTCCGACTCCGTAGAGGAAGCATTTGAAAATGATTTGCGGGTGTTGGAGGAGCTGGAGGAGAGGATGCAGGAAGGCTTGAGGAATGTTTCGGAGGGGAACTGGAGGCTGGGCGACCTTGTTGAAGGGATGGGGGCAGTCGGTGGACGAGCTTGAGAGATTGGCCCGAAAGCTTGAAAGGATTCACGTGCAAGAAGTTTATGACGCAGTTGAGGAGGCGCCTGGACCTGAGTCCGATTCTGAGTGATGATTGTGTGTCTAGTGGAATATTCTGTGAAAAGTTCATATTCTGTAAAAAGATCAAGACAAGTTTTATGAATAAAATAAATAGTCTCCTTTCATTTGTTTGATTCTTTTTTTTGCATGTTATTTTATCTTCTTTATCAAGAGTACGAACCCAGGTGCCCCCTCAATGTCGCAAGCGGTAGCGGTTTTAAAGTTTAGCGGTCGCGACATTAAGAAGGGTTTCGTGCTCTTTTAGTGTTTGATGCGTAGTAGGATAAGTGAAAATGTAGTTTTCGTTTGGTTTCACAAGGTGCAATACTTAGAGGGACTTAGAAAAATTTGGGTGCCCCCCCAGTGTTGCTGGTGACAACACTCAAGGAGACTTAGAAAAATTTGGGTGCCCCCCAAGTGTTGCGGGCAGCAACACTCAGAGGGACTTAGAAAAATTTGGGTGCCCCCCAAGTGTTGTTGGCGACAACACTCAAGGGGACTTAGAAAAATTTGGGTGCCCCAATAGTGTTGTTGGCAGCAACACTCAGAGGGACTTAGAAAAATTTGAGTGCCCCCCAAGTGTTGCTGGCGACAACACTCAAGGGGACGTAGAAAAATTTGGGTGCCCCCGAAGTGTTGCTGACAGCAACACTCAAAGGGACTTAGAAAATTTGGGTGTCCCCCAGGTGTTGTTGGCAGCAACACTCAGAGGGATTCAGAAAAATTTGGGTGCCCCCCAAGTGTTGCTGGAGACAACACTCAAGGGGACTTAGAAAAATTTGGGTGCCCCCAAGTGTTGTTGGAAGCAACACTCAGAGGGACTTAGAAAAATTTGGGTGCCCACAAGTGTTGCTGGTGACAACACTCAAGGGTACTTAGAAAAATTTGGGTTTGGGTATTCTGCAGCTTGGCGATAAAAAAGGTGTCATTTGTCTTTGTTGATATGAATGTGGTGTTTTAATGGTGATAAATGTAAATGATAAGTTATAAATGGTTGCGGGGAATGTAAAAAGGTGTAGTACTTTGTGGAATATTTAAATTACAATAGGTATAGGCTTTGTTTGTCATCTTTATCGGGAAGTGGTATATTTGGTTGTTTTAGTGGTTAAATAAAATGAAAAAATGGTTGGGTCTGTCCTTTGGACTAAATGTTAGAAGTTGAACTGATCGTGGGGTGTATGGTGTGGGGCGTGTGCGCACGCGCGAATAAGGGGACGCCAAGTGGCCCAGCAGTTATTAGGGTCTAGTGTCAAAACAGTAGTATAAAAGGAATGGTTTGTATCTCCATCATGTATATATGCAAAAAACATCCATTTCCTCTTCTTGAACAGTTTTCTTCTTCCCGTTTTTTATAGTAGTACTGTGCCGGTGATCTTCTATCTTTGCGTTTCCTTTTTAAGGTTCGTTCTTCATACTTTAGTATTCCCGGCAATGATCGGTTGGTCGTAATTTTCAGCGTCTGTGTGTGTCTTTGTATGTGTTTGTGTGTTTTTTGGTGTTATTGGTTCTCACGATGTTCTTGGTCTCCGTGTTTTCATACCGGTTAATGCTCCCGGAAATTACGTCCGACTGCTACTTGTTATTCTGTATTTTGTGATTCAGCGTATGTGTTTGTTTGTTTGTTTGTGTGATTTTTCTTTTATTATGGGTAGGGTATCTGGGTTTCAAGCAGTTTTGGTAAGTATGCGCTGTGTGTGTTTTGGATTGAGTATTCTTTGTCATAGGTTTATCCATTTGAAAAAGCGTCATGGATTGGGTTTTGATTTTTATGATGTTTGTTTTTCTAGGGATTCTGTGGTAAGGCTTTGTCAGGGTGTGTTTACTTACTTTTTTGCACTGTTCGATATGCCGGAATGTATGACGGTACCATCTGTAGGTGTCATAGTGATCTTGTTTCTATTACAGTCGCTTCCTTAGTCAATGGCGGAAGGTGCCCTAGTGCGAACGAGGCCTGTTCTCATAGATGACAAGGGGCGGTGGAAGGACGTTCTCGTGTGCTCGTATTCGGGTGTGGAGAACAGCGACAGGTACAAATTTTTCCAGACAACGGAGGGGTTGATGCATGAGATGGACTTGCAGCCACCACTGTATGATGCTGAAAGAATGAACAGGGAGTTTGGGGTCTACAAGCATCTTGATAGGGGAAGTTCTTTTGAGAACGAGAAATACGGTAGTTTGGTTACTCGATTGTTCCGGATTGACAGCGGTTATGAATGAAGGCTTGCTCGCGATGAAGAGCGATAGTACTCTAGGGATGCCGAAGGGTATGTGGCCGTCCCTATTGCCCGCTGGACTTAGGTTTCCACTGCAAAAATTTTTGTCTAACTTTTTTAGGTATTATTTTCGTTGCCCGCTTGCCCAGATGTCGCCGAATTCCATACGGACGATATTGTGGTACATTGCGGCTTGTACTAAAGATGGGAGACAACCGACCTTTAGAGCTTTCTTCTCTATGTTTTATGTGAAGTTGTCTGGTGCGAAGCCATTTTATGAGGTGAATTTTAACTATGCAGTTTGCGATTGGTAAGCGGCTGGGGAGTTTTAAGATTTTTCAGTTTCCGAAGGGGATGGACGACTGGTAGGAGGAGTTTATTATGATTCACGGTGGCGACTTGACATATTTTCCCAATTTTTCCGAAGAAGTAAAACCGTAGTCAAAAAACGTTGAGTGAGTATGTTACTGATTTTCCTGTGAAAACCTTGAGGTCGCCTGGTAAGACTTGGACTGAGAATGACTTTCATGAAAATGCCCTCCTAATGGAACATAATTGTAAGTCATTTTATGACCGTTTTTTCGTTTCTTGTGGTATCGGTATTATGACTAACTTCTTCTCTTTGCTTTTGTTTGTTGATTGCAGTGCTTGATCCAACGAAACCTGAGCTGCTCATATTGGAGGGCGTCAATTACAATGAAGCTGTGGCGAAGCTGTACTTTTTAGGTCAGATGCCACCGCGCGTACCGCGTGGTGGTAGGAATAAAAAGGCCGCTGTGAGGGATGGGGCTGGTTCATCGCGTGGTCGGGGTTCTCAGTCGATCAGGAGGAGTGATACGCAGTCTCGGTTGGTTGATGAGAAGGATGTTGGTGTCGGTGGTTTGAATGAAGAGGGGGGTACATCGGGTGCTGGGACTAGTTCTGGGATGTTGGAGATGCAGTTATCCTCGTCAGCGGAGGAAGAGGAGCCTGAAGCTGTTAGAGAAAGCGAGGAGAGTTCTGTTGTTACGGAAGATGATCCGGATGTGGAGTCATCAGAGGAGCGTGTGGTTGGGGATATTGAAGGCGAGGGTGTCGAGGGTAGTGAGAGTGGTACTGAGGGTGGTGACATTGAGAGTGCTGAGGAGATGGCTGAGGATCCTTTAGAGGGGTGATGTGCAGGGAGATACCGGGGTGTATGTGCTTATCGGGGGTCAATTTGACTCAAACTCTGAGGGTGTGGAGGCGAATAGCAATAGCGAGACACATAGTTTGGAAGGGGAGGAGCCGTCGCCTGTCCTTTAGTTAAAAAAGAGAAAGAGGAGTTCGAGTGATAGTAGGGAGGTTGGGAAGCGACAACGCTCGACTTATGAAGTTGGTGAGTCCAGCTGGATGGGGCATTTACGCCAGTCAGGGGGTTTTGCTCTGAAGGTCAGAAAGTCTAAACTTGTCATCCGCCCGCATGGCATTGTTGTGGTCGATAGGCTTGCTAGGGAGGAGAATGTTTCCTACAGTAGTAGTGAAGATGAGGTGCTAACAGACGAAGAGACGGGCCAGCGCATGGCTTGGTATGGTTTTTTGTTTAAAAAGGGGCCTGGGTCTTTCACCATTGATTCGATGACTCATGATGATTTCAGGAAGCTGAACAGGCATAGTTGGATGAGGATGGCGCGTCGTGCGCAAAAATATCATGCTAAGGTACTTTCTTATTTTGGTATCCTCTTCAAGTATTCGCTGCTTTGATATCATGTTCATCGTGCTCTTTTTCTTTCCTTTGGCGCAGGCTGCGTGTTATGATGCTGGTGTATGGGCTATGGGTGAGGCCTTTCATCTTGAAAACAAATCATTGAGGGCTGAGGTTACACGCCAAGAAGAGTATAAGATGAACATTGTGACTTCTTTAAGAGTTGTGGAGGATGACAAGAAGAAGTATTTTGTGGAGAATGCCCGCCTGAGGTGTAAGATCATGAAACTGAAACAAAAATGGGACGACTTGGTGAAAGGAGTTGAAGATGCGGCGGTAGAATCAGGAGTTTTGTAGAAGGCCCATGAAGAAGCTCTTGCGAAAGCCCTGGAGGCAGAGCGTGCATTGGATAGTAGGCCAACAGAGGTGAATGTTATTCATAAGTACAAGGGCAGTGCTGAGTATAAAATTGCCTTGACTAGGGAAGCTTGTCAGATGGCTAATAATGACTTGGTTGGCATGGTGGCGGATGCTGTCGCAAAATGAAAATCAAGCGACGAATATAAACATGTGCTGGAAGAGGAAGTTAGGAGCCGTGTTGATGTTGAGGTTTTGTTGAGGTTGGCGACCGTTGAAACTGCTCATAATGCCCTGGAGGAGCGGGCGACTAAGAAGATGGAGAAGGCAAAAAGGATGAGAAGGGAGGCCAAAGCGAGGAAGAAGAAATATTTCTAGTTGAAGAAGAAACTTCCAGCGCCGCCCCAAGGGCCTAGTCTTGTTGCTTATAGTGACAGCGAAGAAGGTGATGTTGCAGGTGGTGGGAATTCCGGTGCGAGTGGTGCTGCTTCTATGGTAGGTCAAGTGGAAATGTCGACTAATGCTGCTTTGGGGAATATTGAGGGTGTGGTTGGGCAAGATGCCGCAGATGAGGATGTCGCTGGGGATTCTGAGGAGATTGCTGAAGGGGATTCTCCCGTCCGTTAGTTGTTTGCATCCTTTTCTTTCATTTTGTGTTTGTAGGTGACTAAGCATCATTCTTATGTCTTGGAAATCTGGAAACAAAGTAGAAACTGAAATTCATTATGTTTTGTTGATTTTCTTATCAGTCAGTAAAGCTTTTGTACTCGTGGTACTTTTGTTCATTTAATCAAATCGCACTTTATTTTGACATGGTTAGATATTTTATTCTTGTTGTTATCCCTTTTGCGGGGCAAGCGACGTCTTCGAGTTTTGTGCTTATGAAGGTTAGTTTCATTTTGTGTTATTCTGCTTGTGGGGTGAGTGGAGCCTCTGTGCTTTGTGAATTTGCTTTTATTTTGCTTGGGGTGAGCAGAACCCCTGTGCTTTGTGATTTTGCTTTTATTTTGCTTGGGGTGAGCTGAGCCCCTAAGCTTTATGATTTTGCTTTTATATTGCTTGGGGTGAGCTGAGCCCCTGTGCTTTTTGAATTTGCTTTTATTTTGTTTGGGGTGAGCTGAGCCCCTGTGCTTTTTGAATTTGCTTTTATTTTGCTTGGGGTGAGCTGAGCCCCTGTGCTTTGTGATATTGCTTTTATTTTCCTTGGGGTGAGCTGAGCCCCTGTGCTTTTTGAATTTGCTTTTATTTTGCTTGGGGTGAGCTGAGCCCCTGTGCTTTTTGAATTTGCGTTTATTTTGCTTGGGGTGAGCTGAGCCCCTGTGCTTTTTAAATTTGCTTTTATTTTGCTTATGGTGAGCTGAACCCCTGTGCCTTTTGAATTTGCTTTTATTTTGCTTAGGGTAACCTGAGCCCCTGTGCTTTGTATTTGCGAAATTTGGAAATTTGGCTGTAATTTCATTGATAACGTTGCCGTATAAACGAAACATGGCCGGCCGCTATCTTTATTGATTAGAGTCAGCGCCTTTAGGTATACACTGCACTAGCAACTACTGGTATGTTCTTAGCTTTTCTCCATGCCAAGTGTTGCTGATAGTTGTTCCATCCATCTTCGCAGAGCGGTATGAACCGGGTCATAGTACTTCAACTACTTTATAGGGTCCTTTCCATTTCGGCATAAGCTTGCCTGTGTGGCGTGGGTCTAAGGCTTCCGTTGCTCTATTGACTAGGTCGCCTATGACAAATGTTCTTATTCTTGCTCTTTTGCCAAAGTATTCTCTTGTTTTCGCCTTGTATTTGTCCATCTTTTCCACTGCCTCATTTCTCACTTCCTCGAGTAGGTCTAGATTTGTTCTGATGCCTCGCTCGTTGTCCTCTTCATCGAAGGAGATTGCCCGGTAAGAGGGGGACCCTATTTCCACTAGTGTGAGGGCCTCTGTGCCGAATTCCAGTTTGAATGGGGTTTCTCCTGTGTTTGTCCTTGCCGTGGTGTGGTATGACCAAAGTACATTGGGTAGTTCTTCGGGCCACTTTCGTTTTGAAGTGTCAAGGCGCTTTTCAATCCCCCGAACAATGATTCGGTTTGTGACTTTGACCTGACCATTTGTTTGCGGGTGGTAGACTGATGTGGCTGCGGCGGGGTTAGCTGGTTGGATTTGGGTTTTGAGCTGGATTTGCGGCTATGGCGGGGTTAGCTGGTTGGGAAGGTAGTATTGTTCGTCAGGAGGGAGTGAGGTTTTCAACCACCACTCTTTCCCCTTCTTCGTTGGGACGGTTGTTACGTGAACGTGTTTTTTCCATGAGGAATGTTGAGGAGAGATGAGCTTGGTAAGTTGTTTGATTTTCTAATGATGCTGGCCGGAAAAGTGGGATATTTTAGGCGAGGGACTTCTTTTTCTCTCAAGAGCCCCTCCTTCTAGCGCCAAATGATAAGTTTCTTTCCCGATCTACCGAAACTGTTACTTTCTCCAGGGTGCCCACGTCCGGTTTTGGGGTCCTGCAAAACAATGCCTGACGGGGGTGGTGGCTGTCAAGCACCTCCAGTGTGATAATCAGTATTTGAAGTAGATGATAATACGATTTAGGATGGGGAAGTATACTTATTTTTTTGTGTCGTCAGTGATGTTTTACCGTGGTATTTATAGGGATTAGGGGTACCTGGCGTTGTCCTTCGGATGCTTGACGGATTCCCTTTTGGGATTGGTTTAAGAGGTGTGTTCCCCTTTTGCCTGGTTGGTTTGTCACATCCGGCCGTCAACTAAGAATGTCCTCTTTTTGTCCAAAGGTTGTTGCGAGAATCAATGTTGCTCCCAAGGGGTCGAGGGGGTTTTGATTGTTGGATATGACTTCTCCTGATGTTGCCACCCATGGGTTGACAGGAGGACTTAGTATTTCAATTTCGTAATCATTCCCTTTTTGACTAAGTACCTTTCACTGGGTCTCCGTGCATGTGTTTATTGGGATGTGGAGTATGCGTGTGTCCTTGCTAGGCTGATCATAGCGTCGTTTGCATGTGTCAGTCGCTTGAGGCGATCTCATCGCTGGGTGGTCTCGACGACACCGTGACAGGTTCATGGGACGTTGTTGGTCCATGACGGATTAGGGACCCTCAAGGGAGGGGTACTTATCAGTGGGTTTCGATTGGTTGTGCTTTACAGGCGTGTAGGAGGCAGAGAATGGTGAAGGAGATGAAAGGGAAAAGGAGGTGCAGGTTGTATGGAAGTGTGGCAGGAAAGAAGGTGAGAACAGATGTTAATACAGGTAATGGTGTAGTCTGTGAAGTTGGAGTGATGGCTGAAGTTATAAGGTATGGAGTCTGGTGTTTGTGAAGGAGACATGGGAGAAGTCGTGTGGAGAATGAAAACGAAGGCAGGAGAAAAGGTGGATGAATTATAAACAGGGGAAAAAAAGAGTCGCGGGTGTAAGAAACAGAGTGAAGAAAACTATGGTGAAAGAAATTAAAATCAAAGGCAACGAGGAATTTAACAGAAAAATGTAGAGAATTAGAGATTAAAATCAAAAATAAAACCAAATTAGTAATAAAATAAAAAAAAGTGCGGGAAATTAATACATTAAAGATTTATGCAGTGAAATTAAAAATTACTTAAACAACCCAACCAAACCCCAACTTAAATGAACTTTAAGCCGAAAATTTGTCCGGAAAAAGGTAAGAACT
This sequence comes from Anethum foeniculum, assembly GCA_003724115.2. Classification (NCBI taxonomy): domain Eukaryota; kingdom Viridiplantae; phylum Streptophyta; class Magnoliopsida; order Apiales; family Apiaceae; genus Anethum; species Anethum foeniculum. The sequence continues at coordinate 1,790 of PHNY01029399.1, read as the reverse complement.
CTGCAAAAATCAAATCAACACCAAATTAAATAACACACCTAGATATAGAAACTAGAGAGCAACTCACCACTACTAACTTGAATAAATCATTAAAAACTCACACACCCACTAACATTAAACACAAATACACACACCAATTTACACCAAACATTCACTATGCCATAAATGGCTTTCTACAACATTTAAAACCTGTTGCAAGAGCCCCAAAAAGTGTTGTAGAAGATTGACAATTTTCAACGGCAATACTTTCTCGATGTTAGTATTTTCGCCGTTGTCTTAGGGGTCAAAGGCAACATTTTGATAACATAAGGCAACAACACAAATTGTGTTGCAGAATGTTACACTTTTGTAAAAAAAAAAGTGGGCCCCACCTGCTAGGTGGCGCCCACTAATAGGTGGGGTCCACTGCCAGGTGGGCCTATTAACAGTGGGACCCACTGACACTGACAGGTGGAGCCCATTACTGTGTGGGGCCCACTGACAGGATGGGGGCAATATGTGGGACCCACAAGTGGGTCCCACTGACAGGTGGGGTTACTGCCAAGTGGTGCCCCTTGTGGGGCCCACCTGTTGCTACATTTTTTGAGCAAATGGCAACATTTTATTTAATGATAACAACAGTTAGTATACAATATTGCAACATTTTATTATAGGTATTGCAACACTTTTGCAATGGAAACTTTTGAAATGTACTGCTTATAAATATTAATGACCAGTTCAACATGCATAACATTGTTTACCTAATCAAAATCATCCAATATAAAATAATAACATCAGAAATAAACTGCACTATCTAGACAATTCCTAGTAGTAAATTTACAAATGTTCAAGTGTTACGCATACATCAATACCAAAGCACCAAACACTATGCCATAAATGAAATAAAATTAGTATATTAGTTTCTCGTTGGACTTCATTCCCATTGCGTCAATGCTTGAAGTGTTCTCTTGAAACAAAACACCATTGAACTGCTTAATCCTGTAAAGGAATTGCAGGCATTAAATTCAACCCGAAGAATTCACATCGACGTGAAATAAATAGGATTAATAAATGTATGCACAAGCGTGTAAATGTGTTGCAAGTTTCATTATAAATTACTCACAAGGATGTGGGATTTGTTAGGTCTCAAATATACTGTATGAGAGAATGAATACAGTATAGAACAATCAAATCGATATTAAACAAGTAAAATGATGAACAGTTTTTGTAAAGATGAACAAAAACTGTAACAATAATATTAAGTACTCTCTCAAAGAATGTTCAAGTATTCTTGAGAGCTGCTAGGTTACACTAATGATTAAAACGATCAAAGACAACACGTATAGTGTAAACCTATCTGTGTTTATATACTACACAGTTACACAATCAATTACTATTGATATGAATACAGAAGTATGATTGGACAAAGATCATATCTAATAATTGATTGCTCCTTTCCATAAGTTGAGTGACCGACACATCCTTGCAATCTTCAAGATCTTCAATCAAATCAATCACAGATTGATTTGCTGCTTT
>PHNY01029381.1:1871-13449 GCA_003724115.2 Anethum foeniculum | reverse complement strand
GTGTGGTTAGCAGGTTTATGGAGAAACTGACAATTAAACATCATCAGGCACTGAAGCATATACTGAGATATGTGAAAGGAACAGTTGATTATGGACTGGTTTATGTAACAGAGAATGATGGAAGGGTGTTATAGGGTTTTTCGGACAGTGATTTAGCTGGTGACGTGATAGATAGGAGAAGTACGGGAGGCATGTGTTTCTACCTAAACAAGAGTCTGATCTCATGGGCTTCGCAAAAACAAAGGGTGGTCTCGCTTTCTTCGTGTGAAGCTGAGTACATGCAGCTACCACAGCTGCTTGTCAGAGTGTGTGGTTACGGGGGTTGCTGAAGGAAATCATAGGTCAGCAGTTGGGACCAGTTATACATCATGTCGATAACAGGTCTTCAATTGAGTTAATGAAAAATCCAGGGCAGCATGGGAGAAGTAAACATATAGACGTGTGATTTCATTTCATCCGCGAGTGTATTGAGGAAGGAAAATTACTGGTCAAATTCGTGGTCTCACAAGAACAGTGTGCTGATATTTTAACCAAGCCTTTGGGCAGAATCAAGTTCGAAGAGATGAGGAAAGCAATAGGTGTCACTGATCTTGCTGATGTCGCACCAAGTGTGTGAGCTGGAGGTGTGTTTAGATTAGAGGGGGGGAATGTGTTGGATATTTAATCTAAACACATCAAATAAATTAGAATATTATGATTGATATGTGGGGATTTGGTCAGCAAGTAATAGCATAACATTACGAGATGAATAAGAGGCAGTAGAATTAAGTTAGGATTTAGCATTACGTGTTTCCTTCTGTCGGTGTCGTTTTCTATTGTATTTATATTCTGTTTTGTACATTCATTTCAGTAGTGAAATATATCAGTTTCTTCCCAGTTTATATACATACAAGAGTGTGAGTGTGTATTAGTTAAATCTTTAAAACTGCAGGTAGTTCATATAATGTAAGCCAAACAACATAATTAACTGGAAAATTTACCAGTAGAGGATGAACTACCTTGGGTCATAACACCTGCTGCACCAATCTTCTTCAGAAGCTAGAACCTCCCTGTTGGACACGTCCTGTTTGCAGTCCATGATGAAGTTAATAAAAGCGGTAATCGTATGTGGCAACTTTGACAGGAATTCGTAAGAATCATCAAACCCTGAAGTCCTAGACCTCAAGGTTTTTAGAATATAATATACATGATAGGTAACAGTCCTACTCACAAGATGTCTAAGGAACTTGAACTCTAGAGCAGAAACATCAAAAGAAGCCTGGAGCATTCTTAATATAGCATACAAAGGTGAAGAGAAAGTGAAGATGATTAGATTGCAGGCTTTAACGGCTGAGTTTGATTTGTTAAGTATGAAGGAGACGGAGTCCGTAGAAGACTACTTTAACAGAGTTGTTTCTATCTCAATCAACTCAAGGTCAATAGAGAAGAACTGAAGGATCAGCGGATAGTAGAAAAAATTCTTCGAAGTATGTCAAAGAAATATGAGCATATAGTTGTTGCAATAAAAGAATCAAAAATTGAGTGAGCTTTCTCTTGAATCTCTATTTGGCTCCTTACAATCTCATGAATTAAGGATTAAACAGTTTAAATCTTCACCCTCTGAACAAGCATTTCAGATGCAAGAGTTTCATCATGGAGGCTTCCGAGGAAGAAGACGCGGAGGAAATTTCCGTGGAGGAGGAAGAAGCCAATCAGATTCTTACACAAGAAGAAGGACTCAAGCACGTAATTACCAATTTCAATCAAATCATGAAACAAGTCCAGGCAATCTTTATGAAAGAGGAAGATACCATGCACGACATAGAGGTAGAAAAAGAGGTAATTATCAATCTCAAATCCAATGCAATTTTTGTCATAAATTTGATCATTTAAAGAAATATTGTTACTCGAGATTGAAAAATGAAAGAGAAGAGACCAGTTTTTTACATGAAAGTTCTGATTCAAAAGATGAAGAATCTGTTCTTGTTATGTTTAATGAGTAAGAGATCTCCACCAAAAATATTTGGTACATTGACAGTGGATGCAGCCACCACATGACAGGAAACAAAAGCATACTTATTAATATGGAATCTGTCCAGCAAGAGGTAAAAACGGGTGATGATAAACCGCACTTGGTACAAGGATGTGGTGATATTCCAATTCAAACCAAGCGAGGCATGAATTTTGTTCGTGATGTATACTATGTTCCAGGACTGAAGCACAACCTTTTAAGTGGTCGGAGAATTGTTAAAGAAAGGACATAATGTGATTTTCAATGATGAGCAATATGAAATAAGAGATAAGAATAACACTCTTGTTGCAAGAATCAAAATGACGTTAAATAAGATGTTCCCTTCAAAGTTAAATGACACAACACTCAATTGTTTCTCTAGTATTTTCGAGGATAGATCATGGCTGTTGCATTTTTGTTACAATCATTTAAGCTTCAGTACACTGTCAAAAATCTGTCAGGAGCATATGATGAGAGGCATTCTATACATTAACAAACAAGATCAAATTTGTGAAGGCTACGTAGTTGGAAAACACAAATGTGATTCTTTTCCAAGTGGAATGGCTAAAAGGGCATCTCTACCTTTAGAGCTGGTGCACTCTGATCCCTATGGGAGTAAATTCTCTTGGAGGTAAAAGATATTTACTCATATTTATTGATGATAGTACTAGGAAAATAAGGATGTATTTTCTTAAACAAAAGTTTAAAGTTTTTGGAGTCTTCAAGAACTTCAAAGCTCTTGTTGAAAAACAAAGTGGTCGTGAACTCAAGGCCTTACGTTCTGACCAAGGTGGTGAATACATGAGTGAAGAATTTGAAGGCTTTTAGAAAGAAAATGGTAATAAACATCATATGATAGTAAGCTTTAGCCCCCAACAAAATGGGGTGGAAGAAAGAAAGAATCAAAATTTTATGGAACTAGTGCGCAGCATGCTTAAGACAAAAAATTTACCTCAATTTTTCTGGGCTGAAGCTGCAGCATCAGCATTTTATGTTTTAAACCGTGCCGCTACTAAAGTAGTACCAGCAAAAACCCCAGAAGAGGCATGGAGTGGTCATAAGCCATGTGTATCTCATTTCAGAATTTTTGGAAGCCTATGTTTTTCTCATATACCGAAAGAGAAACGTGGAAAGCTTGATGATAAATCTGAAAAGTGCATTTTTGTTGGCTATAGTGAGAATCCAAAGGCATATAGGTTGTTTAATCCTTTGTCTAAAAGATTAATAATCAGACAACAATCTACTAGAGCCATTAGAAGAAGAGACAATGCCTATTCAAGATGAAGTTCCACCGCAATCATCACCAACATCTTCATCAAGTTCAGAGTCAGCACCTCGCAAAACCAGAAGCTTGGCTGAAATATATGGTCAGACAAGAAGAATACTTCAAGAGGAATTTTCCGACTTTGCTTTATTTATGGAAAATGATCATGTCACTTTTGAAGCGGCTGCTAAAGAAGAAAAATGGAGGGAGGCCATGAAACAAGAAATTTATGCAATTGAAAGGAATAAGACATGGGAATTAGTTGATTTACCTCCCGGAAAGAAATCAATTGGAGTCAAATTGTTTTTTAAAACTAAACGTGATGCAGATGAAAAAATTAAAAAACATAAAGCTCGTTTTGTTGTGAAAGGTTACAAATAGAAGGCAGGCGTTCACTATCAAGAAGTATTTGCTCCTGTTGCCCGCCTTGAAACTATCCGGTTAGTGCTTGCACTTGCTGCTCAAAATAATTGGATTGTTCACCAAATGGATGTTAAGTTTGCATTTTAAATGGTGTTTTTTAAGAGGAAGTGTACATAGACCAGCCACCAGGTTTCATCAAAAAGGGAGAAGAAAATAAAGTTTGTCACTTAAAGAAATCTCTTTATGGTTTAAAACAAGCTTCGAGAGCTTGGTACAGCCGAATCAATGGATATCTCTTGAAGAATAGCTTTCAGAAGTGTCCTTTTGAACACACTCTTTATGTTAAAAAATTAGCTAATAATAATGTTCTTACTATTAGCTTATATGTTGATGATTTGATTATTGCAGGAATCAATGCTAAAGATATTGATAACTTTAAAGAAAACATGAAAAGAGAATTTGAGATGACTGATTTGGGGTTGCTACGTTTTTTCTGGCATGGAGATTAAACAAAGCAATGGTGGATTTTTTATCTCTCAGCAAAAGTATGCTAAAGAATTGTTGAAAAAGTTCAAAATGGAAAATGTAAACTCTGTAAGTACGCCAGTTGCAGTTGGTTTGAAATTAAGCAAAAATGATGATTCTCAGCTTACCGATCCTACATTATTTAGGAGTCTTGTGGGAAACTTAATGTATCTTACTGCTACAAGACCGACATTGCTTATGGGGTCAGTTTAATTAGCAGGTTTATGGAATGTCCCCGGAGATCTCACTGGGAAGCTGGAAAAAGAACTTTAAGATATATTCGAGGAACACTCTCAGATGGAATTTATTGTCAAAAGGTAGGCAATCCTAAACTTGTTGGATTTTGCGATAGTGATTGGGCAGGAGACCATGTTGGATCTGGTGCTATATCATAGATGTCAAAAAAACAAGTTGTTATGGCTCTTTCAACAGCGGAAGCAGAGTATATATCATTGGCTCTTGTTGGTTGTCAAGCCCTTTGGATTAAATGGGTGTTACGAAGAACTGAAGCAAAGGTTCGAGGATTGTCCATAGATATATTGTGATAACAGTTCTGTAATTACCCTTAGTAAAAGTCCTATTTTTCATGGCAAAAGCAAACACATTTGAATAAATATCATTTCATTCATGATTTGATCAAGAATGGAGATATTGAAGTCAAGTATTGCAGAAGCGAAGAACAAGCTTCAGATATTTTTACAAAGCCATTAATGTTAGAAGTATTCACAGGCTTGAAGACAAAACTTGGTGTTACAAGAATCTAGCTTAAGGGAGGCTGTTGGAATATAAGCTAAATCCTTCTAGAAAGCCTACTCCATTCTATACATGAATATGGATCAACTGATACATGATGCATGATGAATCTGATACATGAATCTAAGTTTACATATTCCAAGATAATTAAATGTTCATTGTACTAGTTCAATGAATCTGTTATACTGTAATCCTATAAATTGTATCAACCTATTACACAATGGATTATCAGAAAAATTTCAGAGAACAAGTTTCATATCTTTGCATATTATAAACCAACGCTGTATAAGTTTCCTTTATTTTCCCATTAGGTTTAAGGAAACTTCTTGCACTTACATGAACATTGACTCGGGATAGTTCACAAACCCTAGATCAAATAAATAGTCTAGACACGTGAAATATTTATTATTAACATACAGAGTCAGGCATTTATACGACGTACGTTGAAATGCAGAAATATCATCTGCATTACTGAGGTTTTACTGATAAACCCATCAGTCATGTGAAATGAAACTAAAATATGTCTAAAGATTACAGCATTATCAAACAATCACAAAATTTTACAACATTCCTACACAGGCACTGGAGTGAATCTTAAAGCAGGATATGAAGGAGAAAAAGAAGTTTAAACAATCACAAAAAAACATTTGAGACTAACATAACAGTTGTGTAAGACATTTGAAAACTTATATGAAAATGTAGGACAAAAATTAGCCAAAAAAATGCAGGACCAGAGTAACAAGTAAAATAACTCTAGCCAGATTGAGTGTTCGGCCGCTGAACAATTACACAAGAGGACCTGGAGGGCAATAGTTAATCGCAATTAGCAACCAATATTTTGGGGTAAAAGTTGGACCCCGGATAGACAGATGCGAAAAACAATATCCGTGGCATGGTAGGTTGCCTTGGTACTTGGATGGAAACCACTCAGCTTCTAGGGGGAATGCTGATGGTTCCATCACGCAACCCTTCTTGAATATGGTCCTTTCTTACAGGCACAACGAAGAACAACTTTTCAAGGGAGCAACAGGCAGCCTAGACCTCATTCTTCCTTCCCACCAAGAACAACTTTTCAAGGGATCGATTTCGGTTAGAAAAACGTATCATATAAAATTAACAAAACAAATATGACTAGTAAAATTTAAAAAAATAAAGAGCTTGCCAATGGTTAGCTAGGTTACAAAGACATGAAACGCCAAAAGTTGGGACACTAAAAGTCAAGTAGTTTCTATAGAGTCATATAATATTTTATAACACTCCCCCTTGGATGACTCGTACAAACATCATGCCACGTTAAAACCTTACTAGGAAAAATCCTGTGGGAAAAACTCTAGTGAAGGAAAAAAAGTACATGTGTTGCGAATAATCTAAACTAAGAAAGTATCATGTCTCCCCCTCATTCTAACATAACTACAAGATATTCCGCAGTTTATGCAATCCAATCTTGTTCACCAATTTCTAGAAGGATGATATAGGAAGTGATTTAGAAAACAAATCTACTGGATTTTCACATGAGCGAATCTGACAAACATGTATTTCTCCCCTTTGTTGAAGTTCATGAGTGAAGAAGAATTTTGGCTCAATGTACTTTGTCCTATCTTCGTTGATGTAGCCTTCTTTAGTCTGAGTGATACATGATTCACTATCTTCAAATAGAACAGTAGGACTTCCTTTATTGATTGAAAGACCACATGATACTCGAATGTGGTGGACCAAAGACCTTATCCATACGCATTCTCAACTTGCTTCATGAAGTGCTAACAATTTAGCATGATTTGAAGAAGTTGCTGCAAGAGTTTGTTTTATAGATTGCCAAGATTTTGCAGTATCACCATACGTGAAAATGTTACATGTTTGTGATCTTTCTTTTTGTGGATCGAAACGATACCCAACATCAGCATAACCAACTAATTCCACTTTTGAGTCTCTTGAATAAAATAAACCCATATCCATTGTTCCTCGAAGATATCTAAATATCTGTTCCACACCGGTCCAATGTCTTTGAGTTGGAGTTGAACTATGTCTCGTCAATAGGTTAACAGAAAATTCAATATGAGGACGTGTGCAAATGGAAAGACACATTAATGCACCAATGGAACTAAGATATGGTACTTTACGACCAAAAACTTATTCTCATTTTTCTCTTGGGCGGAATGGATCGTTATTCTTCTCTAAGGAACATACAACCATAGGTGTACTCATAGGATATGCCCTATCAATTATAAATCTTTTAAGGATCCTTTCAATATAAGATGACTGGTGGACAAAGATTCCTTTAGATAAATATTCTACTCAGAAACCAAGGAAGAGTTTTATTTTACCCAAGTCTTCCATTTCAAATTCTCTTTTTAAATATTCATTCGTCTCATGAAGTTCATCCGCGGTCCCAATGATATCAACATAGACTGTAATGATAATGAACCCCATATTTGTCCTTTTGATAAATAAACATGGTCATATTACATTATTAACAAATCCATCTTTCAAAAGGTACTCATTGAGATGATTATACAACATACGACCCGATTGTTTCAACCCATAAAATGATCTTTGCAATTTCACTTAGTAAATCTCTTGAGGTTTTGGATTACTTGTTTCGGGCATTTTTAATCCATCAGGAATTTTCATGTAAATGGCATTATCAAATGACCCATATAAGTAGGCAGTCACACAATCCATTAAAATCATTCGGAGCCCTTCTAGAATTGATAAACTTATTAAAATTTTGAATGCTATTGCATCCATTACCGGGGAATAAATTTCTTCATAATCGATTCCTTGTCTTTGTGAGAAGCCTTGAGCATGCGTGCCTTATATCTCACAACTTCATTTTTCCCATTTCTTTTGTGCACAAACACCAATCTATATCTAACGGGTTTTACACCTGCAGGTGTTTGGACAATGGGTCCAAAAATTTGGCTTTTTTCAAGTAATTTCAATTCTGCCTTAATAGCATCTTTCCATTTTGGCCAATCATTTCTTCTTTTACATTCATAGATCGTTCTAGGTTCATGATTCTTGATTTCTTCAGAAATATCAAGAGCAATTGCATATGCAAATATCCTCAATGACAATTTCTTTTCTATTCCACCTTTTCTCCTGAAATGATATAATTTATGGAGATCGCTTCATTGTCATTAATTTCAGGTGTTTGATCATCTTTTGAAGACGTCTCTTCAATGATTAGATCCAACTCTTTAGAAATGATATCATTTGATGTACCGGCTTGCTTATCTTTGGACTTTTATCTTTGGATCTAATAGGTCTACCACGCTTCTGGTGGGTTTTAGACTCGTTTGCTAGCAAAACTTTAATCTTTTCATCCGGAATTTTGATTTTGCAAGGAACTTTTGCAGCTGGTATATGTGACTTTAATCAATGTGAACTCTTGACATCAGTAAACGGGCAATGTATTTGCAATTTCTTTAAGGTGGATAATTTTTTGAACTTTAATTTCACATTGATTGGTCTGAGGATCATAATGAGACGGTGAGACTGCATTCCATAAAATTTCTTGTCTTTCTTTTTCAAATTGTGACTTGTCTCCCCCTAATGCAGGAAAAACTATCTCATCATACTGATAGTTGGCGAATCTTTTCTTGTATCAAATGGATGTCAAGAGTGCCTTTCTGAACGGAGACTTAGTTGAGGAGGTGTATGTTCAGCAGCCACCTGGCTTTGAGGATCCTGATTTTCCTGATTTTGTGTACAGACTTCTTAAGGCACTTTATGGAATGACGCAGGCTCCAAGAGCATGGTATGAAACCTTGTCTAAGTTCCTTATTGACAATGGGTTTACAAGAGGCATTATGGATAAAACACTCTTTAACAAGAAGCATAATGATGATATTATTCTAGTTTAGATCTATGTGGATAATATCATCTTTGGATCAACTAATGAGAAATTGTGTGAGAGGTTCTCTAAGTTAATGCAGAGTCAGTATGAGATGAGCATGACACTTCTTGGGTCTTCAAGTGAATCAAAGAGAGGATGGAATTTTTATCAACCAAGCTAAGTATACAAGAGACTTGCTGAAAAGGTATGGAATGGAAAATTTAACTCCAGCTAAGACTCCAATGTCAACAACAACCAAACTTGATGAGGATAAAGCTGGAAAGAGTGTTGACATCAAGTCTTACAAAGATTTCAAGCTAATTCAAAGGAATCACATTCAAAGGGGACTACTAACTATGGGCTTTGGTATTCAAAGGGAACTGGTTTTAATCTGTTGGGCTTCACTGATTCTGATTATGCTGGATGTAAAGTTGACAAGAAAAGCACATCAGGATAATAGTACACTGTTGCTGATAGTTGTTGTGCTCAAGTGCTTTGGATTAGAAATCAATTGATGGATTATGGAATACTATTGTAACACATTATTATAATGTGTGACAATACCAGTGATGTATCCATTGTCCATAATCCAACCAATCATTCTACTACAAAGCACATTGACATTAGGTACCATTTCATCAGGGAACATGTTGAAAATGGTATAGTTGATGTAATGTATGTTCCAACTAAGAAACAATGAGAAATAATTAGCTGATATATTCACCAAGCCCTTGAATGAATCCACCTTCAACAGGTTAGTTAGTGAACTGGAAATGTTAAATCCTTCATTTCAAGGACTTAAGTGAATTATCAGATAATTGTTTGCAGCAGTAGATTTCCACATGAATTATAATCCATATGCTTTAGTGTGGAAATCAGCTGAAATATGTTTTATAAGTATTTCAGTTCAAAACTGCATATTTATAAATATATTTTCTATTGTTAATTATAAAATTAGGAATTTTCACCACTTGAATTTTCAGAATATTATAATTTTAACCTATATTAAACAAAAGAGTGAGTTTATTTTTTTATCTTTTTTTAAATATCAAAAAATCATCACTCTTTTGACATTTTCTCAGAGTACTTGACTAAAATTTCCATTTCTGATGTCACTTTAATGTATACTTTACTTTTTCAGACTATGCGACATAGTTCATTTCTGACTATGCGACATAGTTTATTTCAGACCATACGGTATAGCTGTTTATCAGACTTTACGATATAGGATGTTTGGACTTCACGATATATCCTTTACCCACTTTACGATATACAGATAATGCTATACACTCTTGGTATCTATATCGCATTGTACAACACATCAAATTCATTTTATCAAGTACTCAAACACTGAACTTCTTTGAAATCAATCTCACCTTTCAAACCTAAATCCTTCAAATCCAATTTCTCTTATTCTAATGGAACCTAGAGTAGCACCCACTACTTTCATCATTCCTCAGACCACAAACTACTTAACCTTTCCTGTAGAGAATGACATCAAAGATCAATACAAACGATTTGTTCCCTTTTAAAATTCATCTTATCTCAGAGGAGCTCTTACTGTAAATCCCATACTGTATGTGGAAGTGTTGGAAGAATTCTAGAGAACAGCTACATATACCGAGATTGGGTTACAGGATGGGGAACATCATTGGAAATTAGCTGTAACATCAAAGGAATAATTGTTACCTTCAACCAAACTGAGATGAACGAATCTTTGAATCTACCAAAGGGCTTGTAGCTGAAGCAACTGATGAGGAGATCATTGAATTCTTTGACTTTATTCCATATATCAGTGGAATCAATCTAACAATGCTGAACAAAAGATTTGTGAGGAAGGAATGATCATTGTTCTTTGATGCTCTACAAAAGGCCTTTCTATGCACAAAAAATGGATGGGATTAAATCAGTCATGTTGTTGTAAAAATGGCTCATGCATTAGCTTACAACCGGAAGATCAATGTAGGAGCAATCATTATGAAAGAACCTTGTCAGAGATTGGGCAAATCTCCAAGAGGTAGGGGTTCTGATATTTTCTATCCTAGATTTATTCAGTCTATATTAAATTATAGAACTGATAAACTAGTTACTGATGCTAGAATAGATATATCAAGAGTGGCTTATCCTAAATGTAATGACCCCAATTTTTGTAATTATTCAAAACCCTGATGAATAGTACATTATGCTGATTGTAAAATATTATCAGACCACCCTATATAGGAATCCTTTTATCAGAATTTTGAGTTCGTATTAGTATTCTATATAGGATATAAGTGTATGTAAAAGTCATCGGATTTCGAAAATGACCACTTTCATTTTTCCCGAGATTCCACCAAACCCTCATAGAATTGAATTACGTATTGAGAATCAAGGAATTCTAAACCCAAGGATTTGAAAAGGGAATTAAGGAATTAATAGAAATAATTAGAGGGAATTGTAAAGCCCCTGATAATGAAACCACAAACACATTTCTTCGAAACGATCAACGAGAACGAGCGATAAACGAGTCGTAAAACAATTAAACGAGAGTGTAAAGCGAATGGGGCAAGATTATGGATGAAAGGTGGCCACCAAGGCAACACCCTTCCATCCTTTGCTTTTTGACACCTAGCATGCAAGTTATGGCTCTAAACAAGCCAACAAGGCTACACATCTCACCATTTTTAACCAAGAAAATTAAAAGAATTAAACACAAGGATTAATTCATCAATTATTTCACAAAAATCAAACCACCACAAATCAACCAACCCATTTCTTTTCCACTTCCCCCATTTTCTTCTTCCATTCGGCCCTTCTTTTTCTTCCATCAATTTTTTTCAAAAATCAAGCTTTACACCTCCAAAAATTC